>JAZKJV010009103.1:0-283504 GCA_037367405.1 Ottelia alismoides | reverse complement strand
ATTACCAGGTACATTAATTTTGAATCTAAATTAATTGTTGTTGTATTTTTACAACAAAATCATAGCCATTGAATAGGAAACAGAAATGAATCTCAACCATTGATTTTGTGTTTCACATCGATTGGAATCGATGGACTACCAAAGTACTATAAAAGAAGAGGCAACCCTAGATCTTCAAGTACACACAACAATTGAGTAATCTCTCTCTCTCTCTCTCATTCTCATTACTATATGCCCCATCTCTCTCTCTCTCTCTCCCTTAGTGGTCGTCCACCTTGTGCTATAGAGAGACTTGTCATTATCGACATGCCATCGTGCTGCTGCTTTGACCACTCATGAATCTCTGTCTCCTTTGGTTCACCTTGCTCGTGAAGAATACATCAGATATCATGTGACGAGATCAGGAAATTTGAGTGCGAGGAGTACGCATCTCATTAGCGTGCTCGCAAGCGTCTCCTCCGTTGGATTGAACTTGAGACAGGAGGTTTCTTGTTTTAGAGATTTGATCGCAACCATGCTTCAAGAGGTAATCCTACATATTACTTTGGTTAGATGAAATGATACTAGAAGTGTTCTTCGATCATGTGGTTTCATCGTTTATTTTTTTAAATTTCGTTGCACCGAGCAACTAGTGCGACTAGTCGTTCCGATCGCATATAATGTGATCATTACACTTCCATGACGCACTTAAGGATCTTTCCATATCCTTCAAGTGGGATCATAGCCAGGTTTAGGTCTTAGATATGATCCAAAATCCTAGGCGATTGAGGTTCAGGTTTTAGATGCCTAGGAATAAATATTTTTACATTGGATGCAAGATTCGAATTGGTTTTTAGCTTAATTAAAAACCTATTGTTTATGCACTATTTGGACATGATTTTTGGTTAATAAAATGTATTTAAAATGCCTAAATATGTCCCAAAGTAGTAATTTATAATTGGTACCAAAAAATGAATGAAAATGATTTGAAGAGTTCCGCTATGAAAGATGTTTTGCATGAATTCACGAATCTATAAGAAATTTTTTTACTTACTGATTTTTCGTCATGAATATGAAATAAACACTTGGATTAGGTAGAAAATTAAACCAGAAAATCGCTCGAATTTATTGTACACTATTCCAAGTCTGTTTGTTATAGATATTCCATATTTAGTAGAGATGGGTCGGAAGATGATTAGATCATAAAACCTTTTTTACTTAATGCATTTATAGTTCAATAAAAATCATGGAAATTATGAATTTATCTTGATTATATATGATTACTAAATAATTATTAAAATAATTTATTAATCATCATAGACCATTAAATGAATGTTGCATGAAAACCCCTATTTTATCCTACACTCGTTGTAGGTCAATCTCTACATGCAAAAAAGTGTTACTTAAATATGATTGTGGATTTATTTAGAAAATATCGTTATATATTAATCAAAATAGTTTGATAAGTATTATATGGTATAAATTCGGTTGAAAGACCAATTATCATATCAAATACAAAATGATCAAATCGTAAAATCCTAACCTGAGGCGGATATGGTGTCTAGTCGGGGATCGATGGGGCAGCAGGTTGCTCCATGAGTGGTCTGTCCCATATCATGTGCGTATTGACCATGACAATGGGTAAGGAAAGGATAATGTTTGAAGGGACCATCCTTTCAAGTAACAATCAAGTTTGTTTGTTGATTGATTAAATTAGATTGATAATTGATTTAATATGATTAAATTAATTATATTCAATTTAAAACACTCTATTATGAATACACTAGAATTTCCCTTGGAAGAATTAATTATGTGAATACGGTTCATAATAATTAATTAAAATTTGAACATGATATAGAGGATCACATAAGTGGCATCCACGGTCTCTTGTCAAGGCGAAAGGGTTCGTCACCATGGATTGTATGTAGGAGACGTTTGTCGGAAGTGACAGCTCCTACATACAAGCGCACATGGTAGGCTCTTTGCTTCTCGAAAAAGTAAGGCCGCATGCGTATGACCCAATATCAGTTCCTCATATTATTGGGGCGATATTGGATTGCACATATCGAGTTCTAATCATGTTGATGGTTGGTTGAATTAACGGTGGGTCAACATCGCATTAGAGGTGGTGGGCCCTAAGTGTAAAAGATCGAATTGGGAAGTGCAAGTTGGACTTGAAAGGCGGATGTGTTCTCGCTTATTTTTACCCGAATTACAATTTCTTATATTATTGTGATGTAACTAAGGTAGAAAGAAGATCCTAGGTCTTGCTAGAGATATAGCGGTAAGTATATCTCTTATTTTGAAAATGATTAAGGGAATGAACTTTCAAAGTTGAAAAGACAGGCTAGTTTGATTAAAAATCCTTAATCAAAGAATCTAGTATTGAAAATATATATGTTCTAATATAGTGCATTCTTAATTTCATACAATGAAGTCCATGAACCTACTCAGTAGGCTTATGGAGGACGATCAATTGACCAGACCAAATTACTCTGACTGGATCCATAATTTTTATCTTGTCCTATATGCGGAGCGCATATCCTATGTGTTGTCAAAGGACAAGCATGAAAACCCTAGAACATCGGAAGAAATTCAATACAATGAAAAATATGATGAAGATCACACATTGTCCAAGTGTTATATTCTGGGATCTCTCTCCAATGTGCTTCAGAAGCAACATGTGGAGATGGATAGTAGCCAAGATATAATGTTGAATCTCAAGGAGATGTTCGGTGATGTCAACCACACTCAACATTATAACAATACGAAAGAGTTTATTCATTGACAAAAGCAAGAAGGGACTTCAGTTCAGGAACACATACTTAAAATGTTTGGGTACCTCTCAAAATTTGAAACTTTCGGGGCAAACGTGGATGCAAATATGCAGTCCGACCTTCATTCTGCTATCGTTCCGTAAGTCTTTTAATAACTTTGCGGTGTCATTGATGAATCTCGTATTCATCATGCTAAAAGTCTCATCTTAAAACCCTGGCTTAAACAAATCCAATAAAATCATCATCAATTCTTTATTTTATCCTGTAATATATTGTGTATAAATTACCCTTAACTTATTGTATTTAATTTTCCCTTATTTCTCTGTATTTATTTTATCATTAAAAAACCCCTAAAAATTAGGTAGATTAATTGTCCATAAATCACTGACCATCAAAAAAACTAAAAAAATACAAAAACAAATCAAAAACAAAAGTCGGTGTTTTTAACCCCCTTAAAAAATACCCCCCAAAAATAGTTTTTGAACAAATGACTTCTTTTGGCTTTTTGACCAACATGAAAGTTGTAGATCTCATCGAGACGAGCAACTTTCATGTTTTGACTTTTTCCTAATTTTGACAATAAATAATTCTTTTATATTTATCTTTGTATTTTCAGTCTCGAATTTTCTGATTGGGCCACGTGGCGCCCACTAGGCCGCCCACGTGGCCCGCTCCTCTTTCCACCACCCGACACCTCCCTTGGCCGTTGGATCTGCCCCTGATCGCCCTCATCTTCGCCGTCCATCACCGCTCCATCATCAGCCGTCAGATCTCTGATGAGATCTGATCTTTGCCGCCCACCCCGCCCCAATCTCAACCGCACGATTCTCTCCATCATCCAACGCTCCTCCTCAAGCCACGTCTCCCTTCAACCTCCACCATTCGATCATATCCTATCCTACGCATACTCAAGGGCCACGTCACCCCCTCACCCTTCGCCGTTGGATCTCACCCAACTTTCCATCTGGGCCGCTCTTCAGCGCCCATTCCCCACCGCACGATCAGATCCTATGGAGCTAATCTCCACCCTCTACTCACGCACTCATCCCAGCCGTTGGATCGCTAGATCCAACGGTTGGCCAGTCGTCCCCCACCTCTCAGCGCACCCCTACCCAACCATTACACCATACGAGACCCTCACCCCCTTCCCTTTATGACCGCCATCTCCGATCATCTTCCCATACCATAATGCCTCCCCTCCATCGCCCTAACTTCCGACATTTTCACGTAACCTCCCTCCAACCTCGCCATCATGCCCAGCCTCTTTATCTCCACTCGAAAATGCCTTCTCCCTTCTGCAACGCCCGGCCAACTCCACCGGATTCCACCTACAAATAGCCTCCCCCCGCCTCCGTAACCCCGCATCCACCATTTGGAGACCCCTTCCCTAGCTTCAGCCGCCCTTCGGTGACAACGGAGGGCTGGCTTCGAGGCGATCATGGCCGAGAAAGCTCCGGTGCGATCCATGGCCTCCGGCCATGTCGCGGTTGCCTCCGGGCACCGCTGAGCTCCCTGCCAAGGCCGGGCAGGCTGGACAACGACCCTGAGCTCCGATGAGCTCACCCCCAGGTCATTCCCCTCCGCCAACACCTCGCTCTGGCGAGGTGATTTTCGTTTTTACTTTCTCTTTAATTTCCCGACTCCATGACTCGCCCACACGATCATTTGACCACCTCCCGACACTCGGCACTCACCACTCATCTTCACGCTATTCGCCGACTACCCTCTTCCCTTCTCCACAACCATCACCTCCCGCCGCCACCTCTTCCTCTGCTCCGCTGGAGGAAGAGCTCTGGGCCACCGCTCCCTACGACCCACGGCCCCCGCTCACCCACCTTTCACCTCGCACGCACTCACACTCGCTTTGGTGAGATTCCTAACAATTGCAGGTGCTCAAGGCTCAATGATCGGAGTTGGAATCCCCTCGCTGATCTCCAGCTCCGCCTCCGATGATCAAGCTCCGCCGAGCACCTCCAGTCAGCCACAAAGCTTCAACACATCTTCAGGACCTCCGCCGGACCTCCAACAAGTTTCTACGACTATCAGAATGCCTCGCGAGGCGAGGCGGCGCTCCATCGGGTACACCGGAGCCCCGTCTCCTCCGGTGGCTCGCGGCGGAGATGATGCTACAGGTGCCGTCCGATCTACAGGATCAGGCGGCTAGGATGATGACACGTGGGCACGCCGAACCTCCAGCCGAAGCTACTGTTTCGGGTCCCCCGAACCGCGGCCCGAGCCACCAGTTGCTGCCACGTAGTCCGAACCAGAAGGCCCTCCCGAGCCTAGGCGCCTCACGTGCACCGCACATGAGGGCCTGGGTAAATTATGCGAAAGACCCCGGAAGATCTGGTATTTGCATTTTGGTCCTCCAGGCGCGTGTGTCACGTGCGTGCCTGGGGTATTTTACAGGGATACCCTCCAGAGTTTCAGAAATTACAAAAATGCCCACGCGCTATGGAAAATTTACACAAGGGCCTAGGAGGGTTTTACTATTTGCATTTAGGTCCCTCCAGGGACTTAAATGCAATAATAATCCTTTTATTTTCTTGCATTTTTATTACAATTATGCCCCTGCATTGTTTTCTTCATAACTTGAGCATCGTAGTTCCAAAATGCATGATTTTAGTGTCGTTTTGATCCTTGTTTTGTCCTCTACATCTTAGCATAATTAATTTTCTCATCCGACATCATATTAAATGAAGTGAATTTTTGTGTTAGATGATGACTCTGCTCTACTCATGCTTGCTATGATTGGCTGACCGTTTTTAATGATGGATTCAATTGACTCTGATTTTGATTTCTATTCTGATGCTCATATTTTTAGGGCATAGTTGTGACCTCTTGTTCTGCATACCTCTAACCTTGCATACTTGCTCATGCATCACTTTAAATTGCATAAAAAGCAATTAAAAATTGCATACACCATGGCATACTTTGTAATTAGCATAGTTCATTATGCGGACATGAAATTGAGAAATGTTTCATATTTGAGCTTCATGAATAAAAATTCGATAAATGAATTAAGTAGTTGTTTCCTTGAATTCGACCTTGGTAGACTTTCCAAGTATAAATACTCCACAACATTCAAATGACTGTAGTTTTTGCTGGACCGAATTCGCCTCCTATACCACGACAATTTGACATTATAAAAGAGGTGAATTCGACGTTCATCAAATGGCGCCGTTGCCGGGGACACGACTTAACTTAATTATTGAATTTTTGATTTTCTTTGTTGATTAATTTCAAATATTCCAGGTCCTCGTTTCATGCATCATTTCTTTGCATCATATTTGCTGATTTAATTTCTTTGAGTATTCTATCTTTTATCTTTTGTGGCAGGGCCCATGATGTTCGAGGACGCTTGATCCTCATGGAGGCGTGAAGTCGGGAGCTTCCGCTGAAGAGGCTGCAAAAGACATTGTGAAGAAATTTTAGGAGTCTTTTAATCAGTCAAATTGCATTGCATATTGTAAAAAAAACTTGCATCTGCATATTTATTATTAGTTTTGCATGTTGTAAAAAAAAAGAGTAGATCACTCGACGATCTACCCCCCCCCCCCACACACACACACCTACACTTGCACATACACACTCACCCCCACCATCTCCCCCTGTATATTTCTCTCTCTCTCTCTCTCTCTCTGTGTGTGTGTGTGTGTGTATATATTTCACGAACCCCCTCCCCCTCACCCTTGTATCATAAAACAACTCTCCCCCTAATTCAGACCTTACATAGGCTATTTGTAGCCTAAGTATGGGGTACCTGCCTGCTCACCCCTCCCTCGTACTGTCTTCTTGTACTTAGGTCAATATTGACCTGAGTATAGAAGGATCCCCTCCTCATTTCCGCTATATCACCCTATATTTGATCGAGCCTTGGCTTCATGGCACTTGTGCTATGAGGACATAACAAATTTTAAGTATAGGGGGGTATACCGTATATTACTGTATATTTACTTTAGCCATAGCTCGTATTTTAAAAAAATTTTGAAAATTTGTTTTCGGGCTTGGTTTTTGTAAAACATGTGAACTGAGTTTTGTAAAAACCTTGTAGAAATATTTTCTTAAATTGATGGTTTAAACAGTGTAAATAAAACCTTTTTAAAAAAATTGAAAAAAAAATAAAAATCTTTCTTTGAACTAGACTCTGACAACTAGGCTTAGTAGACACTTTCAGTGAGGGAACTTCGGTCTTCCTTAGCAGAGTGGGTGGTTAGGAGGACACTGCGAAAGGCACCGTCCTTAAGGATCATGGGTCCATTTATCGGCTCGTACTTACACCCATACTGGCTGAGAGTAGATACTTTTATTCATTTGAGCCTGGGCCAGTCATTGTCTCTCGAAAGAATTAAAAAATTTGCAAAAAAAATTTAAAATCCATAAAAATATGCAAAAGTCAAAAATCACTAACTAAGGAGTTGGTATATTCCTGACACATTCATATTCACTCAAGGCTTGAGGATTTTTTAGGACACTGGATTTCTGTGATCTTGAGAGTCTGAGTTAACATGCCTTAGTCACTAGAGTTTTTAAACTTAATTGTCTACACCTCCCTACTTTGAAAAATGTGAGCGCTATATTGCACTCTTCTTCTCTACCTTCAAAAAAATATGATCAGCACAAATTAGTTCCACAACTGCATGATTGATGAGATGAGTTGAGTTATCACTTGAGGAACTAGGACTAGAGATTTGAGTTTAGACCCGATCTGATGATATATGAGGATGGGATAAAGTTAATGAAGGCTTCAGAAAACTTGAGTGTCAGCAAAAACCCTAGCTAGTATGTGAACAAGATTCATATTCTATCTCTTTGATATTTACATAAAAGTGCTAGGGTGTGATGAAACTTAATGAATATTGTTGATCAGTGTCTGCCAACTTTTGGTAAAAGCAGTGGAGCTAGCCAAAAAAGTAATGAAATGTCAAAGAAAAAGCTCGATCATCCAAGTCAAATTATAAATGAGCTTCTACCATTGGCAAGTGCTCCCAAACATTTTCAAAGTGTCCACTTGGACCAAGCGCTAATTAGGACCAGAAGTCGGGCTGACATCAACAAAGGGCTTTGCATCGTAAATGCTACAAGTCTGGGTGTCGAAGGTATCTTAGATACTCAAAAGAGACACACCCCGGTGTACTCCCAGAAAAACAAGTGCAGACGACTCCAAGTCTCTTGACGGACACATTGGTCAACAATTTAAAAATTTATATGTGTTGAGTATAAAGGCACTCGAGAGGCCCCTTGTTCCAATGTGAGGGTGAGAAAAATAGACACAATCCCGTGTCCTCCATCATCTGGCCGTCCATCTACACTTTCAAGTCTGACAAACTAATGAAACGGTTGATTGAAGTAAGAATAGACTTATTCTCTAGTATTGAGGATTAGATCTAGAGGAGAGTCTTTGGGACCGGAACTTTTGAGTGATGCCCCGACTCGACTCTCATGAAATGCAGTACACTTAAGTTCATATGCTCATATTATATGTACAAAAAGAGAGTCTGATAATTAGAGAAGTTGGATTCCTTCTGACTAAGGTTTGGATAAACCCAGAATTTTAGGATCTCTTAAATTAAGGGTCTTCGAAAGATTGAGCTTTGAATTTTTCACGCGCATTGTTAGGAATTAATCCGACTCCTTCATTCTTTAGATGCTCGAGGAAAGAGCATGGTTTAAGTATAGGGGTTTGATGAATCTCGTATTCATCATGCTAAAAGTCTCATCTTAAAACCTGGCTTAAACAAATCCAATAAAATCATCATCAATTATTTATTTTTATCCTGTAATATATTGTGTATAAATTACCCTTAAATTATTGTATTTAATTTTCCTTATTTCTCTCGTATTTATTTTATCATAAAAAACCCATAAAAATTAGGTAGATTAATTGTCCATAAATCACTGACCATTAAAAAGACTAAAAAAATAAAAAAACAAATAAAAAAACAAAAGTCGGTGTTTTTAACCCCCTTAAAAATACCCCAAAAAATACTTTTTTAACAAATGACCTCTTTTGGCTTTTTGACCAACATGAAAATTGTAGATCTCGTCGAGACGAGCAACTTTCATGTTTTGACTTTTTCCTAATTTTGCCTCAACTAATTCTTTTGTATTTATCTTTGTATTTTCAGTCTCGAATTTTCCGATTGGGCCACGTGGCGCCCACTGGGACGCCCACGTGGCCCGCTCCTTTTTCCGCCACCAGGCACCTCCCTTGGTCGTTGGATCTGCCCCTGATCGCCCTCATCTCCGCTGTCCATCACCGCTCCATCATCAGCCGTCAGATCTCTGATGACCTCCGCCGGACCTCCAACAAGTTTCTACGACTATCAGAACGCCTCGTGAGGCAAGGCAGAGCTCCATCGGGTACACCGGAGCCCCGTCTCCTCCGGTGGCTCGCGACGGAGATGATGCTACAGGTGCCGTCCGATCTACGGGATCGAGCGGCTAGGATGATGACACGTGGGCACGCCGATCCTCCAGCCGAAGCTACTGGCTCGGGTCCCTCGAACCGCGGCCCGAGCCACCAGTTGCTGCCATGTAGTCCGAACCAGAAGGCCCTTCCGAGGCTAGGCGCCTCACGTGCACCGCACGTGAGGGCCTGGGTAAATTATGCAGAAGACCCCGGAAGATTTGCTGTTTGCATTTTGGTCCTCCAGGCGCGTGCGTCACGTGCGTGCCTGGGGTATTTTACAGGGATACCCTCCAGAGTTTCAGAAATTACAAAAATGCCCACGCGCTATGGAAAATTTACACAAGGGCCTAGGAGGGTTTTACTATTTGCATTTAGGTCCTTCCAGGGACCTAAATGCAATATTTATCCTTTTATTTTCTTGCATTTTTATTACAATTATGCCCCTGCATTGTTTTCTTCATAACTTGAGCATCGTAGTTCCAAAATGCATGATTTTAGTGTCGTTTTGATCCTTGTTTTATCATCTACATCTTAGCATATTTAATTTTCTCATCCGACATCATATTAAATGAAGTGAATTTTTGTGTTAGATGATGACTCTGCTCTACTCATGCTTGCTATGATTGGCTGACCGTTTTTAATGATGGATTCAATTGACTCTGATTTTGATTTCTATTCTGATGCTCATATTTTTAGGGCATAGTTGTGACCTCTTGTTCTGCATACCTCTAACCTTGCATACTTGCTCATGCATCACTTTAAATTGCATAAAAAGCAATTAAAAATTGCATACATCATGGCATACTTTGTAATTAGCATAGTTCATTATGCGGACATGAAATTGAGAAATGTTTCACATCCGAGCTTCATGAATAAAAATTCGATAAATGAATCAAGTAGCTGTGTCCTTGCATTTGACCTTGGTAGACTTTCCAAGTATAAATACTCCACCGCATTCAAACGACTGTGGTTTTTGCTGGACCGAATTCGCCTCCTATACTACGACAATTTGACATTATTAAAGAGGCGAATTCTACGTTCATCAAATGGCGCCGTTGCCGGGGACACGACTTAACTTAATTATTGAATTTTTGATTTTCTTTGTTGATTAATTTCAAATATTTCAGCTCCTCATTTCATGCATCATTTTTTTGCATCATATTTGCTTATTTAATTTCTTTGAGTATTCTATCATTTATCTTTTGTGGCAGGGCCCATGATGTTCGAGGACGCTTGATCCTCATGGAGGTGTGAAGTCGGGAGCTTCCGCTGAAGATGCTGCAAAAGACATTGTGAAGAAATTTTAGGAGTCTTTTAATCAGTCAAATTGCATTGCATATTGTAAAAAAAACTTGCATCTGCATATTTATTCTAGTTTTGCATGTTGTAAAAAAAGAGTAGATCACTCGACGATCTACCCCCCCCACACATACATCTACACGTGCACATACACACTCACCCCCACCATCTCCCCCTGTATATTTCACTCTCTCTCTCTCTCTCTGTGTGTGTATATTTCACAAACCCCCTCCCCCTCACCCTTGTATCATAAAACAACTCTCCCCCCTAATTCAGACCTTACATAGGCTATTTGTAGCCTAAGTATAGGGGGGACCTGCCTGCTCACCCCTCCCTCGTACTGTCTTCTTGTACTTAGGTCAATATTGACCTGAGTATAGAAGGACCCCCTCCTCATTTCCGCAATATCACCCTATATTTGATCGAGCCTTGGCTTCATGGCACTTGTGCTATGAGGACATAGCAAATTTTAAGTATAGGGGGGTATACCGTATATTACTGTATATTTACTTTAGCCATAGCTCGTATTTTTAAAAAATTTTTGAAAATTTGTTTTCGGGCTTGGTTCTTGTAAAACATGTGAACTGAGTTTTGTAAAAACCTTGTAAAAATGTTTTCTTAAAATTGAGGGTTTAAACTGTGTAAATAACCCTTTTTAAAAAATTTGAAAAAAAACAAAAATCTTTCTTTGAACTAGACTCTGACTACTAGGCTTAGTAGACACTTTCAGCGAGGGAACTTCGGTCTTCCTTAGCAGAGTGGGTGGTTTAGAGGACACTGCGAAAGGCACCGTCCTTAAGGATCATGGGTCCGTTTATCGGCTCGTACTTACACCCATACTGGCTGAGAGTAGATACTTTTATTCATTTGAGCCTGGGCCAGTCATTGTCTCTCGAAAGAATTAAAAAAATTGCAAAAAAAATTAAAATCCTTAAAAATCTGCAGAAGTCAAAAATCACTAACTAAGGAGTTGGTATATTCCTGACACATTCATATTCACTCAAGGCTTGAGGATTTTTGAAGACACTGGATTTCTGTGATCTTGAGAGTCTGAGTTAACATGCCTTAGTCACTGGGGGTTTTTAAACTTAATTGTCCACACCTCCTTATTTTGAAAGATGTGAGCACTATATTGCACTCTTCTTCTCTACCTTCAAAAAAATATGATCATCACAAATCACTTCCACAACTGCATGATTGATGAGATGAGTTGAGTTATCACTTGAGGAACTAGGACTAGAGATTTGAGTGTAGACCCGATCTGATGATATTCGAGGATGGGATAAAGTTAATGAAGGCTTCAGAAAACTTGAGTGTCAGCAGAAACCCTAGCCAGTATGTGAACAAGATTCATATTCTATCTCTTTGATATTTACCTAAAAGTGCCAGGGTGTGATGAAACTTAATGAATATTGTTGATCAGTGTGCGCCAACTTTTGGTAAAAGCAGTGGAGCTAGCCAACAAAAGCAATGAAATGTCAAAGAAAAAGCTCGATCATCCAAGTCAAATTATAAATGAGCTTCTACCAATGGCAAGTGCTCCCAAATATTTTCAAAGTGTCCACTTGGACCAAGCACTAATTAGGACCAGAAGTCGGGCTGACATCGAAAAAGGGCTTTTGCATCGTAAATGCTACAAGTCTGGGCGTTGAAGGTATCTTAGATACTCAAAAGAGACACACCCCGGTGTACTCCCAGAAAAACAAGTGCAGACGACTCCAACTCTCTTGACGGACACATTGGTCAACAATTTAAAAATTTATATGTGTTGAGTATAAAGGCACTCGAGAGGCCCCTTGTTCCAATGTGAGGGTGAGAAAAATAGACACAATCCCATGTCCTCCATCATCTGGCCGTCCATCTACACGTTCAAGTCTGACAAACTAATGAAACGGTTGACTGAAGTAAGAATAGACTTATTCTCTAGTATTGAGGATTAGGTCTAGAGGAGAGTCTTTGGGACTGGAACTTTTGAGTGATGCCCCGACTCGACTCTCATGAAATGCAGTAAACTTAAGTTCATATCCTCATATCATATGTACAAAAAGAGAGTCTGATAATTAGAGAAGTTGGATTCCTTCTGACTAAGGTTTGGATAAACCCAGAATTTTAGGATCTCTTAAATTAAGGGTCTTCGAAAGATTGAGCTTTGAATTTTTCACGCGCATTGTCAGGAATTAATCCGACTCCTTCATTCTTTAGATGCCCGAGGACGAGCATGGTTTAAGTATAGGGGTTTTATGAATCTCGTATTCATCATGCTAAAAGTCTCATCTTAAAACCTTGGCTTAAACAAATCCAATAAAATCATCATCAATTCTTTATTTTTATCCTGTAATATATTGTGTATAAATTACGCTTAAATTATTGTATTTAATTTTTCTTATTTCTCTCGTATTTATTTTATCATAAAAAAACCCCTAAAAATTAGGTAGATTAATTGTCCATAAATCACTGACCATTAAAAAGACTAAAAAAATACAAAAATAAATCAAAAACAAAAGTCGGTGTTTTTAACCCCCTTAAAAATACCCCCCCCCAAAATACTTTTTTAACAAATGACCTCTTTTGGCTTTTTGACCACCATGAAAATTGTAGATCTTGTCGAGACGAGCAACTTTCATGTTTTGACTTTTTCCAAATTTTGCCTCTAACTAATTCTTTTGTATTTATCTTTGTATTTTCATTCTCGAATTTTCCGATTGGGCCACGTGGCGCCCACTGGGCTGCCCACGTGGCCCGCTCCTCTTTCCGCCACCAGGCACCTCCCTTGGTCGTTGGATCTGCCCCTGATCGCCCTCATCTCCGCTGTCCATCACTGCTCTATCATCAGCCGTCAGATCTCTGATGAGATCTGATCTTAGCCGCCCACCCCCGCCCCAATCTCAACCGCACGATTCTCTCCATCATCCAACGCTCCTCCTCGCGCCACGTCTCCCTTCAACCTCCACTGTTCGATCATATCCTATCCTACTCTTACTCAAGGGCCACGTCACCCCCTCACCCCTCGCCATTGGATCTCACCCAACTTTCCATCTAGTCCGCTCTTCAGCGCCCATTCCCCACCGCACGATCAGATCCTATGGAGCTAATCTCTACCCTCTACTCACGCACTCATCCCAGCCGTTGGATCGCTAGATCCAGCGGTTGGCCAGTCGTCCCCTACCTCTCAGCGCACCCCTCCCCAACCGTTACACCATATGAGACCCTCACCCCTTCCCTTTTTGGCCGCCATCTCCGGTCATCTTCCCATACCATAACGCCTCCCCTCCATCGCCCTTACTTCCGACATCTTCGCGTAACCTCCCTCCAACCTCGCCATCACGCCCAGCCATCTTTATCTCCACTCGAAAATGCCTTCTCCCTTCTGTAACGCCCGACCAACTCCACCAGATTCCACCTACAAATAGCCTCCCCCTGCCTCAATAACCCCGCATCCACCATTTGGACCCCTCCCTAGCTTCATCCGCCCTTCGGTGACAACAGAGGGCTGGCTTCGAGGCGATCATGGCCAGGAAAGCTCAGGTGCAATCCATGGCCTCCGGCCATGTCGCGGTTGCCTCCGGGCACCGCTGAGCTCCCTGCCAAGGCTGGGCAGGCTGGGCAACGACCTTGAGCTCCGATGAGATCACCCCCAGGTCATTCCCCTCTGCCAACACCTCGCTTCGGTGAGGTGATTTTCATTTTTATTTTCTCTTTAATTTCCCGACTCCATGACTCGCCCACACGATCATTTGACCACCTCCCGACACTCGCCACTCATCACTCATCTTCGCACTATTCGCCGACCACCCTCCTCCCTTCTCCACAACCATCACCACCCTCCACCATCTCTTCCTCTGCTCCGCTGGAGGAAGAGCTCTGGGCCACCGCTCCCTACGCCCCGCGGCCCCTGCTTACCTACCTTTCATCTCACACGCACTCGCACTCGCTTTGGTGAGATTCCTAACAATTGCAGGTGCTCAAGGCTCAATGATCGGAGGTGGAATCCCCTCGTCGATCTCCAGCTCCGCCTCCGATGATCAAGCTCCGCCGAGCACCTCCAGTCAGCCACAAAGCTTCAGCACGTCTTCAGGACCTCCACCGGACCTCCAACAAGTTTCTACGACTATCAGAACGCCTTGCGAGGCGAGGCGGAGCTCCATCGGGTACACCGGAGCCCCATCTCCTCCGGTGGCTCGCGGTAGAGACGAAGCTACAGGTGCCGTCCGATCTACGAGATCGGGCGGCTAGGATGATGGCACATGGGCACGCCGTACCTCCAGCCGAAGTTATTGGTTCGGGTCCCCTGAACCGCGGCCTGAGCCACCAGTTGCTGCCACGTAGCCCGAACCAGAAGGCCCTCCCGAGCCTAGGCGCCTCACGTGCACCGCACGTGAGGGCCTGGGTAAATTATGCGAAAGACCCCGGACGATCTTCTATTTACATTTTGGTTCTCCAGGCACGTGCGTCACGTGCGCGCCTCAGGTATTTTACAAGGATACCCTCCAGAGTTTCGAAAATTACAAAAATGGCCCCGTATTATGGAAAATTTACACAAGGGCCCACGCAGTTTATACTATTTGCATTTAGGTCCCTCCAGGGACCTAAATGCAATATTTATCCTTTTATTTTCTTGCATTTTTATTACAATTATGCCCTGCACTATTTTCTTCATAACTTGAGCATCGTAGGTCCAAATTGCATGATTTTAGTGTCGTTTTGATCCTTGTTTTATCCTCTACATCTTAGCATATTTAATTTTCTCATCCGACATCATATTAAATGAAGTGAATTTTTGTGTTAGATGATGACTCTGCTCTACTCATGCTTGCTATGATTGGCTGACCGTTTTTAATGATGGATTAAATTGACTCTGATTTCGATTTCTATTCTGATGCTCATATTTTTAGGGCATAGTTATGACCTCTTGTTCTGCATACCTTTAACCTTGCATACTTGCTCATGTATCGCTTTAAATTGCATAAAAAGCAATTAAAAATTGCATACATCATGGCATACTTTGTAATTAGCATAGTTCATTATGCGGACCTGAAATTGAGAAATGTTTCACATCTGAGCTTCATGAATAAAAATTCAATAAATGAATTAAGTAGCTGTGTCCTTGCGTTCGACCTTGGTAGACTTGCCAAGTATAAATACTCCATAGCATTCAAACGACTGCGGTTTTTGCTGGTCGCCTCCTGTACTATGACAATTTGACATTATTAAAGAGGCGAATTCGACGTTCATCAGTCATTCCACATGAACAAGGTGAATTGGTCTAAGCTGAGATATTGGCTTCATTAAAGTCTGCAGAAGACATAATGAAGAAAGATAATACCTCTAGTAGTGCAATGGTTGCATAGCTCAAAGGGAAGCATGGTTGGAAGCAAGGATCTTGCACGAGTCCATCCCATAAGGGAAATAAGAAGAGTCAAGGTGTTGTTTCATCTTCTACTACTTACGCACCAGTGACATCAAAGAAAACCGATGTGTGTCATCACTGTAAGAAGTCGAGGCATTGAAAGTGTAACTGCCCAGATTACCTGAAGTATGCTGACAGAGATAAAGCCCCAATAGGTATGAATTTTACTTTCATCGTTGAAACTAATTTTCTCATAGGACGAGAAGGTAGTTGGGTCATCGATTCTGATGCTTTTGTTCATATGTGCAATTTATTGGATCTATTTCATGAAATTAAAAGTCTTGATGAAGAAGAGATAGTCATTTAGATGGTATCTGATGCAACTGTTGCAGCAGTTGTTGTCCGGACATGCACACTATCATTATCTAATGGAAGAGTCCTGGTACTTAAAGAATGTCTTTATGTTCCAGATGTCAGAAGGAACTTAATACTTGTATATAACTTAGTTAGAAATGAATATTCATTTCTGTAATAAACTTTTCATATGTCATTATGATAAATATATTATGGATGGTGTTCTGATTTCTGATGGACTCTATGAATTGTGCATTGATGAGAATGACATGAATGTTACTACCACTAACAAAAACTCTGAAATAACCAAGGAGGATGTAGATTATTATAACATAATTTGGTATCAAAGGCTTGATCACTTATCTGTTGATAGGATCAATAGATTGATAAAGGATGGACCCTTAGATTTTTTACAGGTCCAATCTTAGAGGTAAAATGACTAGGACCCCTTTCTATAACAAGGTTATAAGATGTAAAGGTGTTCTTGACCTATTACATACTGATGTATGTGGTCCCTTCAGTACCTCTACCCGAAATAGATATCGATATTATTTGATGTTTATTGATGACCATTCACGATATGGGTTTATCTTCCTATTACGTCATAAACATAAAACCTTTGAAAAGTTCAAAGAGTTCATGGCTTTGGTTGATAACCAAACCGATAGGAAGATTCAACGGATTCGATCTGACCGAGGTGGCGAGTACCTCTCAAATGGATTCGAGGAATACCTTAAAGGAGAGGAATTGTCTCCAATTTCACTCCTCCTGGAACTCCCCAACTTAATGGTGTTTCTGAAAGATGCAACATGACCATCATGGATATGGTCATCTCAATGACGAGTAAAGCACATTTACCACTTATTTCTGGGGTTATGAAATAGAGATTGCAATATATATCCTGAACAAGATTCCTAGAAAATCCATACCTAAGGCCCCTCATGAGTTTTGATATGGAACCAAACCTAGTGCTAATCACTTAAGGATTTAGGTTGTTTAGTTTATGTGAAGAACGTGGATGCAAGTAAGATAGAATCTCGCATTCGTGAGTTCTACTTCATTGGGCATGTTAAGGATGGTATTGGGTACCAGCTTTATAAACCTGAGACTCAGAAGGTCTTCGTCTCTAGAGATGTAAAGTTTATGGAGGATGATTTACTTAAGATTCAAGACAAAAATGAAGAAAAAGAACTCACTGAATCCCTTGAGGATATTAAATTTCCTGAAGCAGAAATCGTGGAAGTAAATGAAGATGTAACACACGTACCTCTTTGAAGGATTTCGAGGGTGGTTACACCATCTGAAAGGTACAGATTCTATGTGTCAAGTGAAACTGACAATGATCCAGCTTCATTTGATGAAGCACTCATGGATCATGACATGAATAGATGGATGCTAGCAATGAAGTCTGAAATAGATTCCATGCATAAAAATGGTGTATGGACCCTGGAGCATCCACCAAAAAGGGTAAAACCCATTTGGTGTAAATGGATCTTCAAGAGAAAGAGGGGACTTGATGGGAAAGTAGAGACTTTGAAAGCACGTCTCGTAGCCAACGTCTACAGATAGAGAGAAGGCATCAACTACGATGATACATTCTCTGTTGTGGCTATTCTTAAGTCCATCCGGGCACTGCTAGCTATACCCGCATATCATGAGTATGACATTTGATAGATTGATGTCAAGAAGGCTTTCCACAATGGATACCTCGAGGAGGATATCTATATGGAGCAACCCTAAGGCTTCATAACTGAGGAAGACAAAGTATGCAATCTGAAGAAATCCATCTGTGGACTCAAACAAGCTTCTCATAGCCGGAACATCAAATTTGATGAAACCATAAAGAGTCATGACTTTGTGCAGAATCTTGATGAACCATATGCGTACAAGAAGCTTAGTTGGAGTGACAAACAAAAATCCCTAACAAACATCTTAGTCTATGGATATGGTGATCTCCAAGTCTTGAGATACACAGATTCTGACTTCCGGTATGATATTGATGATCGAAAGTCGACATCAGGGTTTGTATTCCTATTGAATGGTGACGTTGTGAGCTGGAAAAGCAAGAAACACGACATTACGATTGATTCAACGACAAAAGCTAAATACATTACCGCATCTGATAATCGAAATTTTGCTGAAGTCGTTTCAATCCATAAGGCGGACCGACAATCATCGAAGTGAACTCAGACAAAACCCCCAGTCGATCAACAATTAACCCACAATATGAAGCGATGAATATAAAAAAATGTAGAGTTAAAATTTATTATAACTCAACAACAAGTATGTATAAGTGTAAGTATGTGTAAAGGTCGAACTCAAGGAGCAAACGGTAGATGGGGGCAAAATAGTGAGCACAAAATTTGTTCTTATCTCTTGTCCATTTCTTATTATTTTTGTGTGTGTATAATTTTATAATTTTTTAGAGATTTTTGTTTTTATAATTTTTCTTTTATTTTTTTGTTTTATTTATTTTTATTTTTTTGTATTTTCAGATTTTTTATATTTTCTTTTTCTTTCAAATATATAGTATAGGATAAATACGCTATATATACAACATGGTAAATTACAATTTGGGTCCCCATATATGGGTCTGTTCCCAGAATGGGTCCCGATCTTTAAATCGTAACGATTCGGGTCCCGGGACCATTTAGGAAATGGAAATTTTGGGGTTCATGACGAATATGCCCTTGTTTGGAAGGAAATGGGGGTTGGGTTCCAACTTTTAAATAAGGGCATACTCGTCATTAGCCCCAAAAAGTTCCTTACATTAATGACCCTGGGACCCGAATCGTTACAATTTAAAGATCGAGACCTATTCTGGAATCGGACCCATAGATGGGGACTCAATTGTAATTTACCCTATACAATATAGAGTAATATACTTATAAATATTAGTAAATATAAATAAAATATAGTTATAAAATGTTTTTGGTTTTATATATTTTTCTAATATTTTTTATGATTTTCTAAATTTTTGCTTTTTTTAATGTATTTTAAACTAAAAAAGTATTCCAATTCATGGATTTAATAAATAGGTTGAATTTGATTTGAACTTTAAAAATTGTAAATAAGGTCCAAAAGTAATCAAATCAATTCTAATAAATGGTTAAAAGGCCCAGAGTTACAAAACAAATATGTAGTATGAAAGTACATGCTAACAGACATATAACCCTATTTTTACACGATTTTATGCACTAGGTTGCTATTTTTAATAAATGAAATCCAAGCACGAAAAATACATATACTAGTAGGGGTATATTTACAATTAAAATAAAGATCAGGGGTTCATCTGCAAATGTGCCAAAATTATACAACATAATTCAAATTTTATTGGACTAAAAATAAATACAAAAATTCGTGAGGCTTCCATGTAATTTTCTCAGCTCACGTGTTACGACACATGAGCTGAGCTGGACTAGACCCAAAGGCAAATAATATGTATATGGGCCTATTTGTAAAATATCCATGTTATTTACACTCGATACTTCATTTACAAAATTAATAAATACATATACAAATGGTGAGGCAAAGTATGCAATTACCCCATTAAAGTGTGGGAGTGGACGATCCAGATGAGTCACTTATGCCACGCATCACACTCCTGTCACGCTGTATCGGTTTGCGCTGGACGTCTGGGATTAGATTGCTGGGCGCGATCTAACGGCTCAGGCTTGGTTTGATCCGATGTCTGTTGTAGCATAGGAAGAACAACCCTTTATCTGACGATAGAGGATGCTGCTGGAGGAACTGGAGATGTTTTCGCCTCTAGAGAGCTTCGATCGGCTGCCAAGCGGTCCTCTAGTGACCAAACACTCAACTGACCGCTACGTTCCACTCCTGTTACTCTCGCGAAGCTCTGAGATGCATCGACATGGTCGGGAGCCCATTGAGATGGGCTTTGGAGCTCGAGGACATCCAGGCACTTGTGGTTTGCATTCCAGGTCTAATCTTCGGCACTTAAGGGATCCTTTGTGCATTTGACATGTCTAAAACAAAAGAGGGACCGAGGGCAAACTACCTCAGTCTGATTAGGGGGGAATGGCATCGAAATGGGACGAAGGTGCTACGACGAGGGAGGAGATGGAGTACCCAACTCCAGATCCACAAGGGATCTGTATGGGCGAAGTGTGGCAAGGCATGGGGAATCGGTTGGGAAAGAAGGTGGTGGCGGTAGCAGGGTGAAAGAACGATGGTGGCACGGTGAACAAGTTCACCGGAGCGGAGCTCCAACAAACTTCAAATCGAATTTTTTAGGTTAAATTACTAGGCTAATGACTAAACTAATGGCGGAATTAAAATGCATGGACTAAAAGCTACCTAAAAATGGGAAAGTGCCCAACTCATACCTGGACAGAGACCAGGGAGTTGAGGGGGCTGATGACGACTGCCTGGGTGCAACTCCTCCTCCTTCAACCATCGTGGAAGCTCAGGGGACCTCCCTCTGTCATGAGGATGCGCTCTAGGCTGAGACCTAGGGGTTTTAGAGTTTGGAAGATGACTAAAATTTCAAGACAAAGGAGAAGGTGTTATTTATAAACAAGACTAGGCACCCTTATTGACTGGCGAATTGGAAGAAATTCTAGCTATGTACAAGCAATCCAAGTGCTCGAAGTGAATCATGGAAGGTTAATGATAATTTTCTCTGAAGGAAGAGATCGTGATTAAAGGATGGATCGAGCGGGAAAATGGCATGAAAATTGAGAAAAGATATGTCTCACGCAGGTCAGAGGCGCAGGGGGAGTTGACCGGCGCTCAACGAATGACGCATTCTTATTGGTCCAAGTAGGCAAGCTACAGGACAAAACTACAAGTTTACTCAAAAATAATTAATAAAAAATAATAATTTATTTTAATAATTTTTAGTATAAAATAAAAAAGTTTATTATTTTATGTAGTATTTTATTATGTTTTTTGTTTATTTTTTTGAGGTTATATATTGGCAGTTAATTTTTAGGAATGTGTTTATAGGTTCATTCATATATGTTTTTGGCTATTTTATTTTAATGTTGTATATTTTATTTGATTATTTTATATATTTATAACTTATTTTTAGGTTTATAAATACATTTTTATTATATTTTTATGATATAGTATGTACACTTAAAAAATAAGTTTATTTAATATATATTTATATGTATTTCATTTGTATGTTTTATATACATACTTTTTTTAGTGTTTTTTAGTATTTTATTCTAGTTTTAATATGTATAAATATTATAAATAATATTTACAAAATTATAAAAATATAAAATTATAAAAATATTAAAGAATGAATAAATTTAATATTTTATTCATGTATACTATATAATGAGGGTCCAAAACCCAACTTTCACTTCCTAACTCCAAAAAACATGAAATCACCTCCATTAAATAGCTTATTAAAGGTTATTTACAATTAATGGTGATTTTTCTATATTTTGAGTTTTTGTTTGGAAGATATGGGTCTATGAAGGTTAGATTTTGGCTTTTTATTTTGTGTATAAAATGAACATTGCATCTTATTTTACATGAAATCGATTTTGTATTTTTATTTACATTATTATCTACAACTTTCATATTAAAAGTTTCTTTATTTGATGAATAAATGATAAAACATAAAATGGGTGTCAAAAATGAATTATTGAATGAATAAAAGAATTGTATTTTTGCCCCTTATCCCCCCTACTTTATTCCCTGTCGACCAACTTAATTCTTGACTTGGTCTCGAGATTTAGGATCATAGAATATCTTTGATATTTTATTATTTTTCTTTTCTTATCTTTATTCTATAATTTTGGTATTAAAAACAATAGTATTTACATAATAAATGCAATAAATAATGAATGCTATTTTATACAAAATTATGTTATTTACATGCATTAGCTAGGGTTTTAAGGCCAAAATGATAAAATAAAGGTGATGAAATGGAGATTCATTACCCCTATATATGTGGCTTTGCTAGTCCCTAGCAAACACTTATGCAATAAGTACAAAAAGAATAAGAAGAAAATAAAAATAAAATATAAATAGAATTGATTTTAATTATCAAACTTGTCTTCACAAAATCGAAGATTGGAGCTCAGGTCAGACCTCGAAATGAGAATGTGTGTGGAACATGGTCGGGAAACAAATTTAAAACACAACATCCTTGAACCCAGCCTTTGACTATACAACATATGTACATTCCAGCAAACTTTTTATTTTCAATCAAGCCCATCCACTTTTTTGGAGTTTTTTTCGGAATATTATATACAACAGCATTAACATAAGGAATTTTTCGTCTTGAGCCATAAGACTATCCCTCTTTTGAAGCATTATTGCAAACCACGTTGTCATGTCGTTAGACCTCATTGCTACTGAACGGGTTGGGGTGCACTCCCCTCCTTAGACGAGGATGAATGTTTCCACTCATGTATGTCTCAAATAGGAAAATGCAATCCCCTCACAACTACAACTGAGTTGAGCCAAGTGAAATTTGCAAGTGTCCAAGTTAGGTCACGACAGCTACAATTCATACGTGCATCTGGAAAAGTTCTAGTTAATATGTTGAGCGAACTTGAGCCCAGCCTTAAGTCTCAACAAATTAAGTTCCAATGGATCGGAAGTACCTTAAACCTAGTTCCTATAAGGTTCCAGTGAATTTAGGTGGAGAAAGATCTAATCAAGCTCCAATCTTCGACTTTACTTAGACTAGTTCAATCCTCAAGCTCAATCCGAAAGAATGTGGATGAAATTCAAATGCTATGTATAATGCAGAAAAATGGTGCAATTTTTAAAGAATTTTTACAAATAAAAAGAATTTTGGCACAAAAATATAAAATATGTACAACTATTTACACGGGCGTGCCTCTTTTTATTTATTTACAAGAATTAAAATGTTAAATAATTGACAGGTTAAGAAGTGGTTATTGTTATAGGTATATATATACAATTGTTAAAGAATTTTTCATTAATGTTTATTTGTATGTATTTTATTATTATTATATATATTTAGTGATGCATATATTCCTCAAACTTATTTGAAAACAATTTTGAAAACTATAGTACATAATAATTTTCTCAAATATTTACAAATATTTGAAAGCTATTTTACAAATATTTTTCAAACGGTATATATATTTCAAATATTTTACAACCATTTTCAAAATTATTTGCAAAAGGTTTTCAAAATATTTTATTTCACAGAAAAGAAAAGAATTTTATAAATCAAAACCTTTTTACAAAGATTGAAAATATTTCACAAAAATTTTCCAAACATGCCAACCCATTTTCAACTCATTTTGCAAAAATATTTTTAACATGATTTATTAATCATCATATATTAAAAAGAATTTGAGGAATACAATGCATTTATTAATCACTATATATTATTTTATCCATATTAATTAAATGAAAGTACGAGTTATGGCTAAAGTATATATAGAATATATACGATCCCTCTATACCTAGCTTGAGCTATGTCCTCATAGATCGAAAAGAAAAAGAGAAGACATAACTCATACTGAGTATAGAAAAGCATACACTACAACGACTAAATAAGGAATGAAAGAATGAAGAAATAAAAGAATAAGAAGTTGACCGTCCCCCGTGTACCTAGGATCAAATAATCCTATGTATAGCAGACTGTACACAAGGTAGGGAGGGTCAAGGGTGGGAATAAACAGATCACAACTCGGTCTGTCTCCCCTTATACTTAAGGTAAGATATCCCTAAGTATAGTAGAGAAAATCAACAAGAGAGGAGACAATTGGGGGGATCAAGGAATGAAAGAACATGGGGTGCACCCTCTATACTAAGGACAAAGTACGTCCTAAGTACAGAAAACTGACAAAAAGGGGCAACACCTCTTTGGTAGAAAAAGAAAAATGAAAAGGAAAAGAAGAAAAGATAGAAGATGTTGAATTGATAGAAGAGAATGTACACATCAGTTCCCCTATACTTAGGGTCGAAGATTCCTAAGTATAAGCAACAACAGGAGTGATGAAACAGAATGAGGAAAGAACACGGGGTGTACCCCAATATACTTAGGACAAGGTACGTCCTAACTATAGACATATATATGACGAATGATCTGGTGTACACATGACATACGGGAGAAAGAGGGAATAGATGACAAAACACGTATACAACAGGAATAGACTGGTGAAGTACATGACTGTATTTGGCAATCGAATGCCATACTCTTTTCACCGTCTCCCTGAGAGAACAATGATGCAGTCAGAAGAAGAAAGGCACCGTAATATGCAATCAAGTGGGCGTCAGCTATCGGGGCAATTAGATCGAAAAGTAAACCAGGAAGTGGTAGCGTGAAGTAGATCATCGGCTCAGAAGAAAGGAGTGAGAGATAAAAGCCGATACCGTAAGACATGGAGAAGGAAGGAACAATATATATTCCTCTAAGTCCATCGTAGTCTCAAGAAGGTACGAAGAGTGAAGAACAATAGACTCTACCAGGGTATCCAGTGGTCATAATGTCAGAAAGTCGCATGAACACATCGAACACCACAATACATGGATCAACCTTGCAAGGTCGTCAATGTGATCGAACTAAGGTGAGTCAAAGATCTCCAAATAGTCAGAAGACACAGCTTCATGCTCCAACATATTGGAGACACAACCAGAGAGAAAACCAAGTACACGAATCAGAAGACCCGTCTTTATGCTCCACCATAGAGGAGACACCAGAAGTGAAATTGAGTAAGTATAAAACCATAGATAACCCTCGGAGAGTGATACATACTAGGCAATTAATGAAAAGAGCATGGCACCCTTACAGAGGTCATCAAAGTGGGTGGACTCAAAGGAGTCAGATCCATCAGACGGATCATCAGAAGTGGTCTTGGTAGGCGACAGATCGATAAAATGTGACAACGTCCCGCAGATAACCCTCGGGGAGTATACTACCAACTGAGCATGGAATAATTGGAGGAAGATGGCTCATCCTTGCAAGGACCTTCAAGAAGAGCGAACTCAAAGGATTCTAGAGGAATTGGTCTCGTGCTCCGATAGATCAGACGCACAATCAGATAGTGAGACCAATAACATATATACGACGACTCAGTTTGTGCCCTAACAAGATGGACACACTAGCCCGGATTGAAACCGATCGTAAAGAAAATTTTGCATTCTCCCGCAGATAGTCCTCAAGGAGTAATGCAAGCTAAGTCAATAATGATCATGGACTGCTGGCATGAAGTCTCAGGTCCTCCAAAATAGTCTATCATTCATTAGTCGGAGGGCATAATATCATGTGAGGGATACGAGACAATCAAGTCAATCGTAGTACGGTCCCTCGAGTCAATAAAAGTAGCTGAGATGGCTCAAGATGTAAGAAGAAATCCTCTAAGTGCTACAGGTGGATGAGAGAATCAAGAGATGGAGGATGGATCTGTCAAGGAGATGAGTGAAATCACGTGGGTTGTGGGCACCATTGCTTTGAAGCACATGAAGAGATAATACATCAAGAATCTGAATCAAGATGGGCAGAACCTCATAATAAATCATATAGTCATAGCTCGTGGTATCATCATCAAATCATCAAAATGAACCGCATCCTTAATCCAGTGTGCGAGATCAAAAATCCTCCATAATGAATCATACCTGGTAATCGTACCAAAAATCAGAATTCTCAATAGTATCTTTGCACATATCGAAGTCAGATCCACCTAAAGTGGCACACCAATCTTAGTGTCCTCAAAACGTGCTTGTCTTAATCAAATAATCGATGGAAGCCATAAACCTCGATGCATGCCCTATCTATAAACACAACAATCCTGGGTAGAAGAAGGGATGATACAGAAGAAACGAGGAGGGTGGACGAGATCAAAGTGGACATAGAAAAAATTGTGGTTCGAGGAGAGGGTCTCCTTAGACCGGACCAGACATGGGGTGATATGGATAATGAGAAAGCCGCAAAATCCAACAAAGACGGTGAAGATCAAGACCCGATATCAGAACTCAAATGCAAACGAGGAAATATATAAACAAGAGAGGGAGAGGGACTCAATGATAAAAAAGATTCGAAAACTCGAGGAGAGATGAAACGTATATGGACTCAAAATCACAATCAAAGTACAAAGTAAACCCCTGGTTCAGCTAGTCAACACAGTGAAGACTTAGATGGTGGTCTTTTCTTTTCCTTTTTAGAGTCAGGTGATTTTCAACAAAGTTGTTCAAACCAAAGATAGGCCTGAGATTTTAGCACTAATCCTTAGAGTGTACGTAAGAATAAAATGCACATACAATGAGGGGGTTGCTCACCCCAATACAATGATTCCATTACATTTTATTTTAATGTCCAATAGAGTTAGCAGTCCAAATTTTATTTATGTTATTACTTTTTTATTATTTTTCAATGCACAAACCTAACGATATTTTCAATTTCATTTAGCATCCTAAGTGAGCAAAATCAGTGGGAGAAAATTGGAAAAACCATGCAAGTCCCAACTCTCTTCATGCAAGATGCATAACAGAATTGAAGACTATATTATATGCAATGCAAGCCAATGAAATCACCCTAGAATAGTAATTTCTATTACCGTGAAGCACAATATGTTAATTATTCGGAGACAAATCCTAAAGTCCAGTCTTGGAGACATCTCAGTGCCCCCCACAACGGGTCCAGCTAGCGCTGTATGATGTATATCACGGCATGCAGGTTCAGACAACCAACAATTATTATTTGACTAAGTCCAAAAGAGAGTCTATAGGTGCATGTAAAGATATTAGGGCTTCGGACCTTAATCTATCGATCAAGCAAGTCTTCGGCTAGGGCTCATTCACACAAAATAAATAAAACAAGATAGAAAAACAAAGAAAATAAAGCGAAGAAAACACGAGAAAACGCCGACCAGGACCGTAAGGGAACTCACCCTCGGGCACTAGACCTCGTGAAGTAGCTATGTCTGTGAGAGTCTGAATTATTACAAATTAATTATCGCTCTCTCACATGAATATACATAATAATCATGCCTAACAAAATACAAAAAGAGGTTGTCTTCAAAAATTTCCTTAGTCTGCCATTGCTGCTCTCTCCTGCCAGATAGGTCTGAAAGCTGGCTCCGCTTACTTGGGTGCACAGGACTTCTTGGGAAGTCCACCTTCGCGTAGCGGTCCCTTGCATCAAGGTCAAACAAAGAAAGTGGTCAGAACAGTCACAATTAATATCAATTAAATAATGAAAAATAAATAATGACAAGAATGAATAAATGCTACAAAATAAATAAAAAAACAAGAGAGCAGGATAAATAAAGAATCCCAATCTATACGACGTTGCTCCCCGGCAAACGCATTTGATAACCAATATTTTGCCGAATTCGTGTCAATCCACAAGGCAGACCGACAATCGTCGAAGTGACCTCAAACGAAACCCATAGTCGATCAATAATTAACCCACAATTTGAATCAAGCAATGAATATAAAAAATGTGGGGTTAAAAATTAATAATAACCCCACAACAAGTGTATATATGTGTAAGTATGTGTAGAGGTCGAACTCAGGGAGAAAACAGTAGATGGGGGCAAAATAATGTGCACAAACTTTGTTCTTATCTCTTGTCCACTTCTTATTATTTTTTGTGTGTTTTTAACTTTATAATTTTTTTAAGGATTTTTATTTTTATATTATTTCTTTTGTTTTTGTTTTTATTTATTTTTTTATTTTCTTTTATATTTTCATATTTTCTATTTTGTTTTTATTTTAAATATATAATATATAATATAGGCTATATATACAATATAGAGTAATATATTTATAAATATTAATAAATATAAATAAAATGTAGTAAATAACATGCTATTTGGTTTTATATATTTAATAATGGATTTGTGATTTTTTGATTTTTTTGATTTTTTTACTTATTTTAAAGTAAAAATATCCCAATTCAGGGATTTAATAAATAGGTCAAAATTGATTTGAAGTTTAAAAATAGTAAATAAGTTCCAAAATTACTAAAATAAATTTGAATATATAGAAAGTCATATAAAGAAAATTATAAAATAGAAAAACATATTTTTGGTTTTTTAATGGTTTCTTTATATTTTTATAAAGTTTTTGGGGTTTTCAATTTTTAGGAGTTTTCTTTTTCCATTTTTAGTGATTTTTATTCTTTACTTCAAATATAATAAATATACAATATATATTTTGGAATTTTACAAGATGCTTTTTTATTTTTTTTATTTTATATAGTAGACAAAAGAAAAATGGGTTCCTTTTGATTTTTTAATATATGGTTAAATATCCAAAATACAAAACAAATATGTGGCATGAAAGTACGTGTACCAAGCATCTAACCCTATTTTTGCACGATTTTAGGAGGGAATCCAGGTTTTTCAAGCCCATCCCTCTCCCTACGGTTGAGCATTTATCAAACCTCGTCTGCTGAAGTGATGAATAGGCAAATTTCCTACTGCGCAAAATTGCAGTGAGGAATAGGAAAAGTGCATTCCTCCCTGAATGTAGTGATGAATAGGAAAACTGACTCTTAGAGTGCTATTTTTAATAAATGAAATCCAAGCACTAAAAATACATAAACTAGCAGGGGAATATTTGCAATTAAAAGAAAGATCAGAGGTTCATCTGCAAATTTTAATAGATCGATAATAAATATAAAAAGCCACAGGGGCTTACACCTAATTTTCCCGGCTCACATGGCACGACACATGAGCTGAGTTGGAATAGACCCAAAGACAAATAAAATAATTACATGGACCTATTTGTAAAATGTCCATATCGTTTACACTTGATATTTTATTTACAATATTAATAAATAAATATTAAAAAAGGTGGGGCAAACTGACAGCACAGGCTTGGTTTGATCCGACGTCTGTTGTAGCACGGGAAGAACAACCCTTGATCCGATGGTGGAAGAGGCTGTTGGAGGAACTGGGGATGAATTCGCCTCTAGCGAGTTTCGATCAGCTGCCATACGCTCCTCCGACGACCAAATACTCCGTCGACCGCTGCTTTCCGCTCCTGCTGCTCTCACAAATCTCCGAGATGCATCGACATGGTTCGAAGATCGCTTAGAATGGCTTTGGAGCTCGAGGACGTCCAAGCACCATGGGCTTGCATTCTAGGTCCAATCTTCAGCCCAGAAGGGATCCTTTTCTCCTTTTACATGTCTAAAACAAAAAGAGGGACCGAGAGCAAACTACCTCTAGATACACAAGGGATCTAGATGGGCGAAGCACGATGAGGCATGGGGAATCGGATGGGAAAGAAGGTGGTGGCAGTAGCGGGACGAAAGAACCTCAAAGGCACGATGAACTACGAATCGATTTTTTAGGCAAAATCGATAGGCTAATGACTAAACTAATGTCGGATTAAAATGCATGAACTAAAAGCTACCTAAAAATGGAAAAGTGTGCAGTTCATACATGGCCGGAGACCAGGGAGCAGAGGTGCCCGGCGACAGCCGCCTGGGTGCATCTCTTCCTCCTCCAACCGTCATGGAAGTTCAGGGGACCTCCCCCTGTCACGAGGATGTGCTCTAGGATGAGATCCAGAGGTTTTAGGGTTTGGAAGATGACCAAAATTTAAGGAGGAGGAGAAGGTGTTATTTATAAACAAGACTGGGTACCCTTATTGACCGACGAATTGGAAGAAATTCAAGCAATCTACAAGCAATCCAAGTGCGCGACATGAATCATGGGAGGTTAATGATGATTTTCTCTGAAGGAAGCGATTGTGATTGGAGGATGGATCGAGTGGGAAAATGGCATGAAAATCAGGGAAAAGACATGTCTGGTATGGGTCATAGGTACAGGGGGAGTTGACCGGTGTTCTGATTGGTCCGAGTAGGCCCGCTACATGACAAAATTGCAAGATTATTCGAGAATAATTAATAAAATAGTATTTTTTTATTAATTTTTGAGTATAGAAAATGTTTATTATTTTATATAGCATCTTATTATATTTTTTGTTTATTTTTTGTGGTTATTTATTAGTAGTTAATTTTTAGGAGTGTCTTTATAGATATATTCATCTATGTTTTTGGATTATTTTATTTTTATTTTGTATATTTTATTTATCATTCAATTTTATTATTTTATATATTTATAACTTATTTTTAGGAATATAAACATATTATTATATTATTATATTTTTATGATATAATTTGTACACTTTAATAGGTTTATTTAATATATAGGTATAGTTATATGTGTTCCATCTATATATTTTATATACATATTTTATTTTAATATTTTCTTTATTGTTTTATTCTAGTTTTAATATGTACAAATATAATAAATAATATTTACAAAATTATGAAAATATAAAATTATAAAAAATTAAAGAATGAATAAATTGAATATTTTATTCAGGTATACTATACAATGAGGGTGCAAAACCTAACTTTCACACCCTAACTCTAAAAAATATGAAAGCACCTCCATTAAATAGCTTATTAAAAGTTATATACAATTAGAGTGATTTTGATATATTTTTAGTTTTTGTTTGGATGATATGGGTCTGTGAAGTCGAGATTTGTACTTTTTATTTTGTGTCTAAAATGAACAATGTATCTTATTTTTACATGAAATCACTTTTGTCTTTTTATTTACATTATTATCTACAACTTTCATGTTCAAAGTTTCTTTATTTGATGTATAAATAATAAAGAATAAAATGAGTATCAAAAATGAATTATTGAATGAATAACAGAATTGTAATTTTGGCTATTATCTCCCGCTACTTTATTCATTATTAACCAACTCAATTCTTGACTTGGTCTCGGTGTTTCGAGTCATAGAATATCTTTGATGTTTTACTCTTTTTTTTTCTCTTTATTCTATAATTTTGGCATTAAAAGCAATATTATTTACACAATAAATGCAGTAAATAATGAATGCCATTTTGTACAAAATAATGTTATTTACATGCATTAGCTAGCATTTTGGAGGCCAAATTAATAGAATAAAGGTGATGAAATGGAGATTTATCAGTATCATATGTTGTAAAGGAGGCAATGTGGTTGCGCAAGTTCATCATGGAGCTTGATGTAGTTTCTTCTGATACTCCCATCCCGCTACTATGCGATAACACGAGAGCCATAACTCAAGCGAAGGAACCCATATGGCATAAAAAGAACAAGCACGTGGAAAGGAAATACCACATCATTTGGGAGATTCAAAAGCATGGTGACATCGTCATCACCAAGGTGGCTTCTGCCGAAAACATTGCTAATCTGCTTACCAAATCTTTGACGCAAAAGGTTTTTGACTAGCATGTAATGAGTATGGGTTTAAGGACCATACCTGAATGGTTCTGAGGGCTAGTGGGAGATTGCTAGAAACGTGAGCCTGAGGAGAACCACTCCTACAATAAATGTTATTGTAATGTTTGATATATAAATAAAAGCTATTGGTTTATTTTCACTCCCTATCTGAGATTAAAATAAAGGAATGAACTATAAAGTCCCTTAGTACAATTAGGTTATGTACCATGGCAATCTTGATCATCATACAACCATTGATTCAATTGTTGAATCATAGAGGCTGGTGCATGTTTGAATATCTAAAGAGTTAGATTGAGGACTCATCAAGCACCGTAAAATGATTGTTAAGAAACGGTCTCCAGCCTGATTAGGAGATGGAAATCTTTTCTCATTTGGCTGATATCTGATCGACCTCTTGATGCAGCTCCTTTACATAAGAATGGATATTTGAAGGTGTCAGATAAGTTAGGTCAAAGAGTTGACTTGGCGAGATTGAGATAACCAAGTCCTATGTTGTATACTGTCATGATATAGGCATGCATCTTCTGACCAGAGATAGATGTATTCCTATATGTCTAAGTATATATATTTGGAAGACCGATATATTGATGGCCTAATCAAGGTCTATACACTAGCGAGCTAGTATGCATACAAGGACATATGAGTAATACGATCTCTCAAAGGGATCATACAGGTTCAGTTATGAACTGGAAGATAATATGGTTTGATCATATTATTTAATACATGAGAATGAGATCCAAGATAATTAATATATGAATTAATTATCAAGGATATATATTATAAGGATAGTAATATCAATATTATTTACATATATACTAAATGTGATTTATAACATATTAGAGAGAGCTTATTGTAAATAGAATCTTCAAATTAATTATTGATGTGAATTGGATTCACATTGGAAATTAACTGAGAATACAATTTACAATTTATTTTGGGTTGTGAATTTGATTCACAATTATTTAATAGCATAATTGAAATATTCACAAAATTAATTAAGAATTATTTTTGTGAATTAATTTACAATAAATTTGTTGTAAATATGTATGAAGGATTGGAGGAGCCAACACCATCCATTTAATGTATGGTGGATGACCACCCTTTGACTTGGTCATAAGGGTGGTCGTCCTCTCTTTTTAGGAGGGTGGGTGGCTTACCTCCTAATACTTCTATGCTAATTGATTCAGTTCAAATTAAACTATGTTGATTATTCAATATATTTAATTTAATCTAAATTAATTGTTGTTGTGTTTTTACAACAAAATGACGACCATTAAATAGCTACATAAATCGATCTCAACCATTGATTTTATGTTTCACATGGATTGGAATTCATGGACTCCCAAAGTACTATAAAAAGAGAGGCAACCTTATTAAAGTACACACAATAATTGAGTAATTTCTCTCTCTCACTCTCATTCTCATACTACACGCCCCACCTCTCTCTCTCTCTCTCTCTCTCTCTTTCTTTAAGTGGTCGTCCACCTTGTGCCCTAGAGAGACTCGTCGCCGTCGCCATGCCTTCGTACCGTTGCTTCGACTGCTCGTAATCTCTGTCTCCTTTGATGTGCCTCACTCATGAAGAAGACATAGGATTTCGTGTGACGAGATCAGAAGATTCGACACTTGGATCATCAACTCAGATTATGAAGAGTACGCATCTCATCAACGCGGTCGCTAGCATCTCTTTCGTTGGATTGAACTTGAGACAAGAGGTTTCTTGGTTTAGAGACTTGATCACAACTGCGTTTCAAGATGTAATCCTACATATTACTTGTGGTTAGATGAAACAATCCAAGAAGTGTTCTTGGATCATGTGGTTTCATCTTTATTTTTTTTAAATTCCGCTGCACTGAGAAACTAGTGCGACTAGTCGCTCCAATCGCATACGATGCGATCATCATGCTTCCATGACGTGCTTAAGGATATTTACATATCCATCAGTGATACCTTCCATCTTGAATCTTTTTCTTTCCAATGTGTATCCTCTTCTTTTTCTCAATAGGCCTATCTTCTTCACCTGCATCTTCCTTCGCCTCCATTGACGCAACTACCTTCATATTTCTCCTCGCATCTTCTTCTACCTCGCACCACCTTCCACCACCTTGATCCTCTCCTCCACCACATATGAGCAGCACCCACCCACTTTCACTCGAGCAATAATTGGACAAAGAACGAGCCCCCTAGGCTCGACATTCATGAGGCGTTGGATAAAAAAACTCTCATCCTCTAGACCATCTAGAAATGCCCAAACTTCAGCCACTGATCGAAGTGCCATCGTACGACCTTGATCAAACCCTAGTCATGGGTCCGAACCACATGCTTTAGACACATCAAAAGCAAGGAATAATGAATATGTGAAGGGTACCACTCAAACTGCCCTCAAGCCTGCCTCTTCATGTGTCCCGTATGTACACGTTGGATTATTTTGAATTAATGTATATCCAATAATCTATAAATCAAGTCTAAATTCAAAAGAATCAGAGTCCATTTGTGAAAATTAGGTTTTGGGACCTAACTGTATATTTTGCATTTTTGTTTATTTTGACCTATCATTTCATGTGCATATCTCAGTTGTTTTAATTATTTTCCTTTTCATTTCTTTAATTTATTCATTTTTTAATAAATTACATAAAATCAAAAATAAAAAATATGAAAAACAATTAAAAAAGATAGATTCTAACTTGAACTTATTGACCTGATCCACATGTACATGATATCCTTCCCTAGTTTATTCTAATATTAATTTAATTCACAAAAATTCAAAAATATTAATTGAGTCCATTACATTATTTCACATAATGTAATAATTTTGCATTTATAAAAAATCAAATAAAAATTACAAAGCTCTTAAAAATGGTATTTTACATACATAAAATATCATCAAAAAAATCATATCTTGCATGGATCATTTTATTTCTGAGTCCTTCTTGCATATTGTAGTTCACATTTAGACGTACATTTTTTATGTTGGTCGTTTTTGCGTTGGAGTCCATTTGATATTTGTTATGTGATTATTTCTGCATTTACTACACTAGTCAAAGCTGGTCAACTCTGCACCACGTGGCATCTTCTGATTTGCCCACCTCAAGTCTTAGTCAATCTTCCCCCTTCCTTTCTCTCTCCTTGCATGCATAGCACGTGACGTTACCTCACCCCTACCTCATGTGTTATGCACATAACCACCTGTCCCCCTCTTCCTCACATGCCATGCACGTGAGGGCCTTCTAATCCTCTGTTGTGCCGCCTGCCATCACCCGACGTTGCTCCTCCTTGACCGAGTCCTCCGCCTCTATCTCCTCCCTACTTCGATCAAACAACCAACGACCGAACCCCCTCCTCCTATCTCTTCTCTTCTCGTTGTTGACCCTCCTCGTTGACCAACCTCTAACTTTCGATGAATTCCATCTCTATCCCCTCCAACTGTCAGCTAATCCATTAACCTTATCCTCTTTATCCCTTATCACCATCTCCACCCAAATACGTAACCACCCGAACCTCTTATCCTTTCCCTCCACCCAGCAGCCGCTTCCTTCGTTGTCGTTGTCCCTTTGCCTGACCAACCCGATGATCTCACAACCCAAAACCCTCTACTATAAACTCCATCATCGACCTCTAGACGAGATTATATGCCATTATTTGATCCCTTCTGCGAAGATATATATATATATATATATAGAGAGAGAGAGAGAGAGAGAGCCAAAGATAGGGTCGGTGACATGGACAATTCCTCAGGCAAAGATCCCTTGATATCCACAATGATCTTTCCTCTATGCTACTACACAGTTCGCATGTAGCCAAGCCTCGACGAACATCATCGCGGCTTGAGGCAAAGACTAGAGTTGAGGAACCCTCCTCCAATCTTAGGCGACTCCCATTCACTCTTCCCTCTTCATATTTTTATTCTTCATAGTAAACCCATTGATCACATGCAACCCATCATCCCACCTCTTCACGATCACCACCATCTTCTCCCTCTCTACATTCCTTTCTACCTCTTTGCAACATTTCCATCGCCTTTCTCCTCTCCTCCGCCGCATAGGAGCATTGCCCATGTCATGCTTCTCTATCGTGATCGCCTACAACTGTGCAACAACGCTCTCATCCTCAATTTGGCTTCATCGACCAAAGAAGGCTCACTTCCATGCAACCCATCACCACCGACGACCCACGGCTATGTGTCGGCCAAGAGGAAGGAGCAAGACCATTGCAACACTCCGCCGCGATCGCTCACGTTACCTCCATCGACCACCTTCGCCTCCTGCAAATCCTCCATCATCATGACCATCGCTCTCCCTCGACTCACAACCACTGTAGGATCAAGGCTTAAGCCTTGATCCAATGACCAAGGTGCCACGACATCACTACCAATCCTCCATTCTCATCCTTCGCTCATATAGAATATTGAGAATACATTTTTGAAGATGTTTATAAGCATAAATAAACTAAGGTTTCATTTTATTAATTTGAAGCACCTTGATTCTCAGTATTTGATTCTATTGCTCAATAAATTGCTCATAATTTTGTGGAAATTAATTGATCACACATTTCTATATCTAGTTATTCTCTTAGTTCTACATAAAATGGAGGGCTATTAAATTTATTTTGCTTCTTGAACTGCTTGGTTTGGTTTCACTTACTCCCGCATTTATCATAATCAACTTTGCATCATCATTTCACTATATCATTTTGTCATTTAAAAATCACAAAAAATAATGCATTTATTTCTTATCCCATAAAGCCTATCGCTATTTTCTTACATTAAAAAATATTTTGAAAAGCCATGCATCATATTTCCTTGATTAATTAGTTACATATTTTAAAATTAAAGCCCATAAAAAGCTGAAAAATACAAAAACACCAAAATATTCATTTCTCTATGAAAACCTAATTTTCTTAGATTATTTAAAGATTGATTCTAAACCCTTACATTAGCTCCCTAGGATCGACCTTGGGACTTGCCCAAGTAAAATAAATAAATATTGATCGCATTGAGACTTTATTTTCTATATAATTTCTCAATGTGATCATTTTTTATGATTTCTATATTTACTGACTACAATTCGACAAAATTAACAAGGGTGATTCTTGGGTTTGTCACAATGGCAGTCTGGAGCGCTCCCAAATGATGCCATTTCCAGGGAGGTATACTGTTTAGTATTATTTTTTAAGTAATTTAATTTTTGGTTTTCCATCCTTAGGTAGTCCGACCCATGTTTCTTCTTGTATTTATTTTTTAGCTCTTAATATTTTTTATCTCTTTTATTTTTATATATTGTGAATATATCTTTGACATTTATTTCTCTTATTTTTCGTTTGAGGCACTTGTTTACTTGTAGTGGCTCTCTTGGAAGCTGAAGCAACTCGGAGCTACTGGAGGCGGGCGACGCTGTGGACCGAGCCAGATGAGATGGCACAAATACAATTTTGTTCTACTTTTATTTTTGTAGAGGGTGTGATTTTATTTATTTATTTATTTATAATTAATTTGTAATAATTGCCCATTTCCATCAGTCTTCACTTGACTCGCATTTGTACCCGGACTGGACACTTGGCCTATCAGGCCCTATTATTTGCGGTGATTGACGCAATCCCATAATTGCATTGTGTCTATTAGAGCTACTAGGTTTATTTTTGTGCTTGTAGTACTCGGCCCACACTTTGACATTATCTACATGCACTAGATCGGATTTCACTTAGCCAAATTAAATCTTTCTTTCAACCGCTAATAGAAATTCTTGTTTTAGGTGCAGTTTCTTGTGCGTGCATTAAAATATCTGTTAGAAAAATTTAAATTTTGTTTAGCATCCCGCACAGAGATTACAAGGAAGCAGTGAAAGTATATCTGACTTTGCATTCATCATCATATTTCTTGCTGGACGATTTTTTTCGATTCTTTCTTATTTTTCACTCATATAAGATTTAAAGGAAATTGAAATCCATGTGTGGATGTACTAAATTCTCCAGTCAAATTCAAGTGATAATCAAATTAAAACAAGGCTATTGCTAAACATTACTGACTAATTAAAAATCAAATAAAAATTGAACATCATTGATTGTGGGATAGCAACGTCATCCTTGTGCATAGGTACATACCTTCAGACTTTGAGTAGGTGAGGACGTAGCCGTAAGGTTAGAGCCCAAAATCATGTACTTGCGTCCTAAGTCTTCATATCGGACTCTTACAGATTTGGGAGCTGCAAGAGCTCTCCTTCGACCATATTCGACATTTTGGGTGTGTCCATCTTCTTTCTCCTTTAGGGTTGTTATATAGCCAGGGTAGATCATTCCTTTGATTGAGAGGTTGTAGAACAACATATGGGAGTCAGGGCGACACACCTGTGTGTAATGGATTCAAAGATTATTTTATCACTGATTTAAAATTGAAAAGTTAATCGGTCAAACTTTCACGTCCTTCATTGTCTAAAGTTGGTGAATTTGGGGTTTGCTTTGTGTAGTAAATTGTGTGCGTTCAAAGATCATTGCACTTTCATATACATATCGAGTTTTGTGAATCATACTCCGCCTTCCTTTTCAAAGATGTTGGAATATTGGTATTCATACCCAGACTCTCTAGGTCATGCTTACATGATTGAATCATGGCCGTCTTATTCTCATATAAGGAGAACCATCTCTTTGAGTTGATTCTTCCCCATCCATCATCCACTTCACTCTCATTCCACCATCTTGCTCCTTCCGTGGTTGAGATGTCAAGATATGAACCGCTCGTAGAATCGAATGGATATTATATGGACACATTGGAGCGAGCTAATTCGAGGATGGACATGAGCATAATCGAATTTGACAGAGAAAAAAATTCTCAGTTATGATTAAGAATTCACTGTTTGAACCATACCCTACTCGGAATGACTCTCCTCCTAAGTATAATTAATTTTCCTTTGACCAGATATTTGAGATTCAAAGTCAAGGAAATAGGACTCATGACCTAGCCACCACCACGGAGAATGACTACTACTCAGCCCAGGATTGCATGCCAGAGTCATGACATGACAAGTATGGTTATTCATCCTCAAGTCATGAGATGATAACATATGACATAGCTTGGATTAATCAAAATGTTGATGCTTTGATTGAACAACTTGATGGTGTCATACAAATGGTTAAAAATATGAACAACCAAGAAGAAGTGAGGATACCACAAAGCATACTAAAGACAAATCATGTGCAAAATTTTTAGACACATACATAACATGCATCTGGCCAATCCACTAACCATTCTACTTATTTTTATAAAAATGCAAAAAATAAAAAAATCATAAAATTCAAAAAAAAATGGACAACACTGAAATGGAAGCATTTTGTATAATTCTGATCTTTGAGCTTCCATTAATCAACGTCATAGAGTACGTACCCGATCTTTAGAGATTTGTGAAAAATCGATTATCACATAAGAAGACGGGATAGAAAATATCTAGAATCAATATCATTTAATCACTTTAGTCAGTTCAATGGTGATGACCTAAAAGAGCAAAACCTGTAAAGTCAAATGGTTGAATAAGGTTACTTGTAAAATTAATACTATCGAGTTTACTCATGTTCAGATAGACGACGAATCCGCCCTTACATTCTCCCAAAGTCTGTGTTTAACTGAGTAGAACACATACCTCTCAGAAAGACCAGAGTGATCGTTCAATTTCCAGATAGATCCACCAAAAGATCGAGAGGAATTGTTTCTGTCATCATGTACTTCCAAGGTGTAAACATAGAGTGGACTTCATTGCATATACAGTAAGCATCGAGGAGAGTTGTCTGAGTCTCTCATCATTCTAGGAAAGCCGTTCTTAGCCTTTGCTATAGCGACTATTGATTGTGAGACTCATGACGTTAAATTCCAGATTCAGAATCAGAATGATCAAACTCTCGAGGACACACTTGAACATGAAACAACCGAACATGAATCCGACAATCATGACATAGAGAAAACCACCGAGACAAACCCCCCCACAAGAACAGAACTTTCAACAGACCCCAGACATAGCCCAAGGAGAGCCTCGTGAGGATCCGACTATCGAGGCTACCCATGTTGCTACCAAGGTGAATGAGCTTGACCTAGACAAGTCCAATTCACCAAACTTGGACACAATTATTTCAGACTTCATTGATCATTACTGTGACCCGAAACCTGAGCCGACAAAGCCAAAATCGACTTTGAGCACCATCCTATACCCGAGACATGCACTGACCTTACATGAGATACACAACATACATGGTGATTAATCCGATGAAGAACCAATGGCCAATACCTTACATACTCAGTTCAGAAGGGCCACCTCCTCTTGTCTGGTGGCTAGTGGAAGGAAGAAGCATTCCGATCCTCCTCCTCTCCCTGCTTCAGGTTCTAGCAAATTGATTCAATACATTACCATAGACATGAATTATTCAGAGGACCCCGCCCCATGGTATAGTACACAGACCGGGGTGATTAGATATGACCAGATAGATACCGCTTCATCAGAGTACTCATCGTCCGAGGTCAAGTTGGTTGACCAAGAGAGAGAACATCATCATAAAAAAGTTACTTAGGGAGCCTCCACCAAACACTATTATTCTTCTGAGGATGACTCCAATGATGATTGGGAAACTTCTTCGTCACGTTCTTCATTTCAATACTCCCTCCCGCCACATGCTCGCAAGAAGTTTTGCCGAAAACCTCCTTGAGCTGTGTACATTCTCAACCAATCCCATTGGTTCCCTTTGTACTTATTCTATACTTAGGCAAAAACCTAAGTATGGGGGGGGGGATGCCCGCCATGTTTATACCCACCTTCATTCTTCCTGTCCTCGACCACCCCATTTTTCTCTCTTCTATACTTAGGCTAACCAAGAGCCTAAGTATAGGGGGAGATCGACTTCTACCTCTCTTTTTTTCTCTTGCATCCTTCTATACTTAGCATACGCTAAGTATAGGGGAGTTGAGTTGCATAATGTACATACTCTAAATTGCGTTGTACTATATGGTATCATATTTTCTATATATAAAACTAACATGGAGAATGGGTGATTCTAGTAAAACTCTTCATTAAAAAATAAAAAAAGAAAATGAATAAATATAATAATAAAGTTTGCACTTCATGCATTTCATTCAACATTTCATGCATCTACATTGGTGAAAATCCATGGGTTTTGAGTCAAGTTATGAACAGAAATCGAGAGTGGTCTTGAATTGACCTTAATCTACTTAATTTTAGAGTAACTTCACTGAGATATAGGATTTTAGAAGCTTCATGTCATAGATTTAATTCTCTGAGTTCCACATGACAGTGTCTAGACGTCGACTCTTAGTGTCCAACATGGTCATCTCATTCTGAATACGACTCTTCAAAATAGAATTAATATGTACTCTAGCACTATGCACTTATCTCAACTCAGATGGGTTTTTGAAAGGCTGTGCGAATCTCTCTTCGGGTAGCATGGATATCTTACGACCAGAGTATGGGTTGAAATAAAGCTCGGATGAGGAATGGATTTCTAGCACTCTTTTTAAGACCCTGAAACATGGGTGGAATACAAGATTTTATATCCATCGGGGCACAAAATATCCACGCAGAGATGCCAAAAATTCATACCAAAAGAAGCCAACTACCAAATAGATATTTGACCACAAAGGTCAAAGCTTTAGACAACCTGTATATCTTGATGAAGACTTGGTTACACTGGCCAAGCTACAAAGGATATGTGAATACACCGGTTACAGTCCAATTCTCTTCTCAATTCTTCTAAAAACTTCTTTCTCCATATTCGTTGTGAACTAGCACATACCTGAACTTAGAAGGAAATATTGTCATCCCCAAGGACGATTTAATGGGGGAGAGGTTTGCATGGTAGTCCGACATTCCAGATGGGAAGATCTAACCCCCTTCACACACATGAGATGATTGTTCAATGTTCATGGGATATGCTTCGGGTGGAGTATTGATCTAATTTGACTTCCGAGACGAACCTATAATAATGAAGTGTAGAACATGGAAGTTATTGATTTTGAAAGCAAAATTCTCATAGGAGTTCCGACAAAGTATTAATCCAAAGGTTGGGTTTATCTACATTTTCACCTTTTACTCATGATCTTGATATGGAACCCAATCTCATTTCACCTCTTCATTTTTAGTTCCCCGTCCCTCCGCATTGGCGGCGAGTGGAGTGCCACAATCCCATTCATCATTTTTGATCCACATAAGCCAAAGCCCATAGGACTGGCTTAGAACTTTGTCCTGAGAAATTAGCTTCATTCACTTGTTAATATCATAAAATTAATTGTTATGCACTTGTAAATAATTTGCATGAATTAACATTCATTTTTGCATTCATATACTGCAAAATTTCACCTAATTTTTAGAAATTTTCACCTAATTTCATACATTTTTAATTACTTCATGCTAAGTCCAATTGACGTGAAACCAACTTCATTACGTACATATCACTAACCTTAATGATTCAAAAATCCTAAAAAATGCCAACTTATACATATTTGAAATAAACCCAAACCCTAATTTCAGGACAAAAAGCCACACACACTGATATCTCTCCCATAAAGTGTCCAATTGAACTGTACTCACTTTTGAATTAATGTACATTCAATTATCTACAAATCAAGACCAAATTCAAAAGAATCGGATTCCTTTTGTAAAAATTAGATTTTCAGACCTAATTATGCATTGTACATTTTTAGTGAATACAACTTATCATTTCATGTGCATATTTCACTTATTTTGATTATTTTCATTTTTATTTATTTATTTTATTCATTTTAACTAATTATATAGAAACCGAAATTCAAAAAAATCAGGAAAGTGATAAAAAAGTCAGTTCTGACTTGAGGTTACTGACATAATCCACTTGTATATAATCCACTTCCCTAATTTTTTTACCTATTTCTAATTCATAAAAATTCCAAAAAATGCATTCGTGTTCCTTTCATTATTCCACATCATGTTTGATGTTTGCAATGTTTATTTATCTACAGAAAATCAAATAAAAATTACAAAGATAAAAAATGATATTTTAAATACATAAAATATCAACAAAAAATGCATATCTTTCATTCCACATTTCATTTGCATATGAGTCCTTCATGTATATTGTAGATCGCATTTAGAGGCATAATTTTCATGTTGGGTAATTTTATATTTAAGGACTTTTGTTGTTTTTATCAATTTATTTTTGCATTCTCATTCACTAGTCAAAGTGGTCAACGCCCATGTGGTGCCACCTTACTAGGCCACCTCACACTCCTGGTCTGCCCATCCTCTTTTCTTCTCTCTCCCCACGTGCCATGCACGTGGCTGACATAAGTCGATCGCTGACCACCTTAACTGTTGGATCACTTTGATCCAACATCTATTAATTCCTCCTTTTCTTCTTTGCCCATCACATGCATCTCACGTGGTCCACTCCATCTCTTCCCACAAGTGCCGCCTCCTCTGCCCTGCTACTCCGCCTTGCTCTACCGCATATCCCTCAACACTGCATGCCTCCTCATCATGCTATTTCGACTCCAATCAACGGACAACCCCCTCCGCCATCCTCTCCTGATTCTATCTTCAACTCTGATCACCCAAAACTTTACCTAACCCTATCCCGTAACCTCTATCGATAACTCATCCCCGATCGTTCTATCCTCTCCAACTTCCAACGCCCAAAACCTCATCTCCCTCTCCAATCGTTGGTATCTCAACAATCCCCAACTGATAGAGCCCTAATCTTCAGAAACCAACTCCCTAATCTAATTCTAAACCTATCGTATGCAAACCAAATCATCCAGACACAAACCCACGGTTGATGTCTCTTCTTCTCTCTATAATAACCACAACTTTGATCATCTACCCTTCATCCACCATTATCGACTCAATCGAGAGAACAGAGGGCGATTTGAAAACCCTAGTCTTGTGACAGGAGCCCAGATCTTCCAGGAAAAGAACCCTTGTAGGTATAATCCACGGTGGACATCCACCGTGCCGTTGCATCTTCCTGATAGTAGTTGAGCTTTGTCATCCTCACCACGACTGAAGCGATCACCTCCAGGCGATACCTTCCACATAACCTTCTTTTTCTTTCCATTGTGCATCTTCTTCTTCTTAGCAATAAACCCATCTTCTTCACCAACATCTTTATTGACAACCATCAATGCATCCACCTTCACCTTCCTCTTACCTTCTTCTTCTACCTCGCACCACCTTCCACCGCCTTGCTCCTCTCCTCCACCACAAAAGAGGACCACCCACCTTCATCCGAGCACCAAGTCGACGAAGAACGAGCTGCACCAGTCCCGACATAAAGGAGGCATTGGATAAAGAACTCTCATCATCCATGCTATCCAGAATTGCCCAAACTTCGACCATTGATCGAAGCACCATCGGATGGCCCCGATTAAACCCTAGTCGCGGGTCTGAACCATGTGCTTCAGACGCATCCGAATCAAGGAGTAGTGGACATGTGGAGGGCACCACTTGAACCATCCCCGAGCCTGCCTCTTCACGTGCCCAACACGTGCATGCTAGACAATTTTTAGGCTAGCCCCTCCAGCTTCTGAGAATCACAAAGAGGCTCAATCACGCGTGTTGCATGCGCGACTTTGTGTAAATTATGTCCCAGATCCTCTCAACTTCCAAATATTAAAATAGTACCCTTGCCAAGGGTAAAAATTTCATAGGAGCCCATACACTTTCCCATAATTGCATGCGTGCCATCATAAGACCAAATTGCAAGTATTTTAATTTTTTTATTATAGTTTTGTACCTAAACTTCAGTTATTCATATTTTGTAAACCAGACATCAAATTTTGGTGTTATTTATGTCATTTTGATCCTTATTTAATCCTCTATCTCATAAAATACTTTATTCATTTTCGGAGATATTTTTAATAGTAATTAATTTGAGGAATTTCTTTCTATATTTTGAGCACATTTATTATCAATCATTGACTCTTTATTGCTCAATAAATTGTGGAAAATTAGAGAATTCATTCGTGCACTTGATTGACATAAAATATATAATTATTTTTGAAAAAGGATAATGCATTGATTAAGTTTTAGGCTATGGATTGTATTTGATTGCTTGGATTGCTTACTTTTCTTCTCATCCTTGCATCATCATTACATCATTTAAAGATAAGAAAATAATGCATTAAATTATTTTTCTCTCATCACATAGCATAGGATTATCTCCATACATTAAAATATTTGTAAAACCATGCATCGTATTTTTTATTTAATAAGTACAATTTCTGATCTAAAACCCATAAAAATCTAAAAAATACAAAAACGCCAAAAATATTCTCTTTTGAAAACCTAATTTTCCGAATTACTTAAAGATTGATTCTAAACCCTCACATTACCTCCTTGAGTTCGACCTTGGGATTTACTTAAGTAAAATAAATAATTCGACTACATTGAGACTTGATTCTCTATAACATTTCTCGGCATGGTCATTTTCTAGGGTTCCTAGATTTCCTGACTACAACAACTTCGATAACAATTAATTATCATTGATTACAAGGGCAGTCTGGAGCGCTCGTCACCCAGAGATGTGGGGTGGACTGTCATGATACATTTTCTACGACAGCTAGACATTCTACTTTGTGTATCCTTCTATCAGTTACAGTGACACATGATTGGCCCCTCTATAAGCATAATGTGAGGAATGCTTTTCTATATGGCGACCTACACGAGGAGGTGTACATGAAACAACCACCTGGGTTCACTGTTGAGGGGGAGTGTCCAAAGGTTTGCTGGCTTCACAAGGCGATTTATGGCCTTAAGTAGAGTCCAAGAGCATGGTTCTAGAATCTCTCAGACTTGATAGAACAACAATGTTTTGTGCGATCGGCTATTGATCACTCTTTGTTTATTCACAAGACTCATAGAGGCACAATTGTCATTCTTGTCTATGTGTATGATATCATTGTTACACAGGGTGACGAGTAGGACAATTAAGTTGTTAAGGATTTCTTAGTTCAACATTTTTTGACCAAGGACCTTGGTAGTTTACGCTACTTCGTTAAACTGGAGTTTTAGAGGAACCATCGAGATCTTGTGATGATCTAGAGGAAGTACATTACAGATCTTCTTTCTAAGACAAGCATGGCATATTGCAAACCTGCCACTACTCCTATGGACCCGAGCATGAAGCTCTATGATGATGACACTGAGGAGGTCAACAAGAGGAGGTACATGGAGCTTGTCGGCAAACTTCTGTATATGACCATCACTGTGCCAGATATATCCTTTGTCATGAGCAAAGTGAGTCAGTTTATGGAGTATCTCAGACAGACATATGGATGCAATCCATATGATTCTGAGGTTTCTGAAGGCCTCACCTGGCACCGGTCTTCTATTTAGCAGAGGTACATCCCTTGTACTTATAGCATATGCATATGTAGATTATGCTAGGTGTCCCAAGGACATGAAATCTACTTCTGGTTTCGTAGTATTCATAAGAAGTTCCCTGGTGTCATGGAAGAGGAAGAAGCAAATTGTGGTTGCTAGATCTGGTGTTGAATCAGAATATAGGGCTATGACGCAAGCTAGTACAAAGATGATGTGGGTCAGATCTATTCTTACAGACCTAACTATTGTGGCGACTCCTCGTGAATCTCCAATGGGACAACTAGGATTCTCTTTTCATTACAAACACCCATGCCTTCCATGAGAGGACCAAACACATAGAGGTGGATTGTCACTACATTCATGACATGATACAGAAGGATCTCATTGCCACTAGTCATGTCAGCTTTGGAGATCATACAATAGATGTACTTACCAAGGCCCTAGCCAAAGGACCTTACCAGAGATGCTGCTTCAAGTTGAGCCTGATTGATATCTACGCTCTAGCTTGAGGGGGAATGTTGAGATATTAGCTATCTTTCATATATTTTATGAATATTTATTTTCTTTGTCTTCTTCATGTACTTTTGCCAACAGGTTACTCTCATATATAAGAGAACCCTAGGGATTTATCAATGCGCAATACATTCTTTCCTTTCCACAACTATAAACTTCAGAATTGGAATGTGAAGACCTTAATGCATCCAATTTAATAGAACTTTCTTAGGCACGGGTATTTTAGTTCTTCTTGTCCACTTTGAACATAACCCCTCAAGTTTTGCTAGTTTTGAACAAGGATAGAGTTTCTACGTCTAACAAAAATGGATTCAAAAATTTGTAATAACCTTACATTCTTGAATGATTTTAATCAACTACACTTAGCATCGTAGCTCATAACTACTTGATTTCAAACAACTACAGTTGGCATCATAGCTCGCAACTACTTGTACAGAGTATCACAAGCTGAATATATACATGTTCTCTCTTAAAATCCAAGGATATAAATTTTTACTAAAAAGAAAGAAATAATATAAAGGGATGTTTATGCAAATATAATGATGCATATGCAAAGCAAATGTTTTTAAAACATATCTATAAAAAATCATCTTAACAAAGTAAGACAAGTAGCAAAACAATGGCACTACCAATTTGTTAAAAGGTACCAAAGAGGCGAAGGTTTCTTTACAAAATGAGTAAAGAAAGGAGTTAAACAAACCAAGCAATATTCCATATCCTCTATAATTATACTCCCCTCTCTTACTGATAGACTTAGGTGAAGTGAGAATGATCCTAGTCTTAGAGAAAATGGAAACCTTAGATTTTAGGAATCCATGGGTGCCTTAGTTTAGAGTGGTAAGTTGTCTTGTCTCACAAACACAAAAGAGTTATAACCTTCATGCAGCGTTCGAAAATTGCTCAAAGTTGAATAAAATACATGTTGATCAAGCATATCTAACTTGATCTAAATTCAGAATCGACTAAGTTAGTAGTTTTTGAGGGTTCTTGGATGGAATACTCAAGTCTAAAAGGATTCAATCAGACATTAAACAAGTAGTCCACTAGTCCCGTGCATATTTGCTACTTTAACTTGGTTAATAATCCCAAGACTTTGTGGTGTGCCAACTGCAAACCCTCTCTATAATTTCTTTGTTCATGATTTCTTTTTACTTTAAAATAATGGTTTTGCTCCGGATAGCAAGATATAAGCATGATGGTATGCGGACTTCTACTTTTTTAACTAACCTAAAAAGCTAGCACCTAAATTTGCCTACTATCTCACATTAATATAAGCATTGCATACATTTTTTTAACATATAACCATCCAAAATTTTCTAGTTATTTTTATATGTTCTAGTAAGATATATATTTATGGGCTAAAATATTGTATATTTAGCCTTTTCTTCTTTCTTCACAGGTAAAAAAGCACAATTGGGCACTATAAGACGTTGTCCCTCAAAGTCATCATCTAGAAAAAAAAGTAAACTTGACTAACATCATCCAGTCTTCTCAATGAAAGAAACACATTTGCTTCATCTCCTTCCCCATCTTTGTTCCTCTTTCTCTTTTGCAATAACTACTGCACAACGACTCTCCATCTTTATCAACCGCCTACTGGTGGTGGTTCGCCCATTTTCCCCTTGTCGATATAGCTCACAAACTTCCTCCCCTAAACTCATTCATAGTTGAGAGTTAAGTGGGGAGGAGGAGAGATTCTAGGGAAAGGACACATCAAAGCTTGAGCCCCCTTCTTAGTGCACTTAGCGCCAATCCACCCCCTTCCTCAAGACGTACTTGCTTATACCTCCACCCCACCACACCGAACTCCCACCATGTTAGTGATTTACATTTTGATAATATCAAAAGATAGTTTATATATTTATTTTTACAATGCGATTAACTTTTCACTTAAAAGAGACTTGAAGACGGGTGTATAAAATAAAAGAAGAAAGAAGCTAAGTCATATATAACGAAAGCGAAGAAGCATATTTTCTAAAGATGAAACTCAAATCATTATCATCATCTAAAAAACACAAGACTCTAAACCTAAAACTCAAATTCACTTATATTGAAAATTTGAAGCTAGAAGCAAGTGGAAAAGAGATGAGTTGTTTCTCAAAAATCGTGAAGTTGGACTCTTTGCATAGTTTTGTTTTTGTCAATAATCTATTTTCTCATTTTTTACTCCCGGTCCAACAAAAAATAAGTCAAAATTATATCCATCAATAAGTCATTATCCTAATCAATCACTTTTTGTAACATTATTAAATACTTTTATATATATTAATCACCTTATCAATGACCTCGTGTGACCTAATTAATCACTTTTGGCTATTGAAATACACATGATTGATCACCTTAAGCGACCTAACCAATTTCTTTTACTAATATATGAAGTGGTTAATCGCTCATGTTTGTTCTCTAATTGGTAACTTTTTTTACTATTTACATGTTCATCGATCATGTATTTTATATGATCTATAATTTTTCAAATTATCCCTTTAACGATCATGATCTAATCAATAAACTCTACTTGACTGATTAATTTACTTATAAACTAAAAAGAAGGTAAAGCCTTCTCCCACTATAAGTAGGGTTGGCTACATGGATTCTTGCTCAAATCCATATTGAAAGATTCAACTATTCTTTACGATGGTTGTCGACTACCTAACACAACCCCAACAAGGGAGATATGAACCCTGATCTTTTGAACGGTAGGTGTACTAAACTACCACCAAATCATTTAAGTGAGTAGAATTTACTTATAAACTAGTGGATCATTCATTCTAATCAAATTGTCTAACATGATTTTTCATGAGATTTTTTGAATTTGATTTTATTTCTAATTTGATCTCCAATGTCTAAATTAGCCCTAATGTCAATAATCACTACATACAAGCATTTTAACCCTCATTCCTCACAAATAACATAAAATACCATGCATATTCATTCAAGTGAAGAAAGAATGATTATTGCGTAGAATATTCAAGTTCTCTAAATTCAAGTTATATGTGCTCTCAAAGCAATCATCTTTGTTCTTGAGCCTTTCACGCTCAATTTTGTAAGCTTGTGAAATTAAATAATGGTACTCACTATATTTTTTGCATATTGTACATAAGTCTGGGTTGTGTTCGCTCCTATTTTCATGGTGATAAAATCTTCCTTTGAGGTTTATCCAACGAAGGATATATGTTATGAGATTGTGTTGCCTTTTGCCAAGAGAGAGAATGATAAATTCTAGAATGGGATGCTCTGGGTCGTAGTTTTCACTCGTGTGAGTTTCCACATTAAAATTGGTGTGTACATTGTGGTTTGAATTTCTCTACTTCTATCTCTAGTGTCTTGTGAATTTTTAATTTGCTATAGTTCTTTGGAATATTGTATACTATACTATCCACCTCCACCCTACCCCTTTTATGCCTAACTCACAAGCCACTACCTCTCAAGGGTGAAAAGGCTATTTTACACAGTTTTTTATTTCTTTTTTATTATAAATGTTATAAACCAATGCACAAATTTATAGAAGTTTATCTCACTTACAAACTACCTGATTTTGAACCTGATTTTGAATATGCAGTTCTTGCAAAATTTATCTATTTTTAATATGTGTTTTCAGTATTTACAATCAGGTCCTCTATGCACATCAAATTAATGTTACATCAACCGGAATCGTAGTAAGTTTCTCTCATCAACCGAAAAATCATGTGGATAATAGTTAGCTCTAACAAACATCATATAGTTGGTATTTTATAGCCATCTTATGAGTCTAGTGCAGAGCTAAGGTATAAGAGAAATATCATTAAATTTGTGATCTACCTTTTGAAGTTATGAATACAAAATCATTATTAAAAAACAACTCAAAAATATAGCCCAAGACTAATATTTGTTTTCTCATCAGAACATGCTTGTTTTGCATAACGAATACACATATGTGGAACAATGATAGTTTGTTTTGAACAAAATGATTGTACATTGTCAATGAACCCACTCATGTCATATTCATGCATGTCTTCGAAAAGAGAAAAGAGATTTACCAGTGGAAATCCAATTAGTCACATTCAAAACATCTAGATCAATATCTTGCAATTAATGACAATGTGCATCATCATATCTCAAAATCGTCGTTATCAACTGTGAAATATGTACCAACTCAAAGAATGACATTAGATTGTTAGCATCGTCAACATCCATGCATTAAGAATCTTTAGACTTATCTTTATTGATATAACTTAGTACAAAACATGTTGAATCGAAAAATCTTATAAAACTAGATATTGAATGGAAATGAGATTTGCATCTAGTCCATTATGTATGTTCTAATGTTTCAATCTAAATGACACTTCTTCTAAATTCAAATTCATTTGCAGCATTTTTTAACCAAGTTGGATGTTTGAACATTGTAATTCACCGCTTCACTTACTAGAAGGACCAACAAAATTAATAATAAAGGTTAGATTAGGGGGGGGATAGATTCTCTTAATGTTGCAACTAAGACTTATTATATTCTAGTAAGAAATATGACATAATATGCATATATACATTTCATAATAACGGCTGCTTTCAGTTCCTTCCACTCTAGTAATTCGCATCATCATAACCATTTACACAATTATCTTATATGCCAAGAAAGAACATCCAAGACCTTTTTTAGATGTAATTGCACTTGTATTTCTAGCTTGTATGAATTCTAAAAAAACTTTCCTAGTAAATCCACCGGTTGTGACGACAATCATGTGTCATTTTTAAAATTCATCACGAGCTTCATCAACAATAATGCAATATATTGAATGTCAAAACTCATTGCAGATAACATTTTATATTTTAGTAAAATAATAATAAATATCTCTATTTAAATTAGAAAATCTATATAATTAATATTTTTAAGTGAATTGTCTAAAATAACATTCACGACTTCTTGATTATATTAAACCAATAATTTCATCACTTCAATACAACTGTCTTGCATTTTTTGAATTAGTGGAGTTACTGTGTCCTCTAAAAGCACATGGGTGAAAAGCTAGTTATCTAGAACAACCATTTGATATTTTTTAATCATTATCTATTGTACTTATCCACCTTTAATATTTGATCATCTATCGCATTATCTATAGATGTCATGTCGAAATCATCAAATCTTTACAAGAGTGCTCAACTTTATTGTGATGTGAACAAGAATTATTTTCAATATGACGTAAAATTGCATGATTTTTCTCCTATCATTTTCTAATTTTGAAATTCTTCACATAGTAAATAAAATACAATATCCTAACCAGAGAATATTCTACTTATGATGGATATTTCTGGAATCAAAATGTCGAACATCGACATTGATGATTTTCATGATGGGATATTAAATATTATGAAAGATAATGATGACATTTGTCTACTTTTAATATATGCATGTCAAATCATATCTCATGAGTGCTTCCAAACTTGACTTCCTAACTCCTGATTATGGAAAAAGTAAGATTTTAATTTTTTTTACAATTCTTGTGAATACTTTTGGACATTACGTTAGTATGTGACGGAACAATGGTAGAAACCATAATATTCTTTAAACAGAAAACAATATATAGAAGATCGTAGCATGTGTTTATCACAACTATCATCCCTTCTTTCTTGAAAGGGAAATCAATTATTCCTTTATGCAGATTAACTTAAATTAACAAAGTGATGTAAAAAATGTTATTTACTTTTGAACCATGAACTATGGTGTTTAACTTCTATTGAAGTGATATTGTTGTTCAGTTAGGATAGATGTTGACTAAGTGTATACAACCAGATTGTGAGAAACAAAAAAAGGCTACTGGATTGAAGATGTAACTTTTAGTCAACTTACTTAATTTATGTTAGTTTTTCTCTTTGCCTTACATGTAAATCCCATGAAGGTCCACTTTGAAATCTTATCTATTTTAAATAAAAGGATTACCCAAACCCCTATCAGTCTTAATAAACACAACTAACATGTTAACTAATCTAAACTTGTAATTAATTGAAGAAAAACCTACATGAATATATGGCTTACCTAAAAATGAATATTTTAAATAATTTTAAATCAAAATATGTTTAATAATGTTATAATATAAAAGTGAAAAGATGGAGGTTTTCCAATCCTTACTCAAGTTACAAGTTATCACTTATATTCTTGGTTTAGACTAGCCATATGTATTCTGGCCATCTCTTTCGTTCATTAGACAATAGATATAACAAGGAGACGGTGAGAAATGACATGAGCAAATCATCTATGGCATGGAAAACAAGCTTGTACATGGCATGCACTTATTTCTTTTGTTTGTATGCATGCAAGAATTGACACAATAGTACTAGCTTGCATACTTTCACGGAAGCGTGTTGATCGCATCTCATGCGATCGGGGCGACTAGTCGCACTAGTCACTGGGTGCAGCGGAATTTAAAAAATTTTAAATCAAGAGATGAAACCACATGATCACAAGAACATTTCTTGGATCATTTTATCAAACCACAAAGTATTAGAAATACCTCTTGAAGCGTGGTTGCGATCACGCGATCTCTAAAGCAAGAGATCCTCCTAACTCAAGTCCAATCAGCGAAGATGGCACTTGCGGGCACGATGATGAGACGCGTTCCTCCCGCAATCCTCGATGAAGATCCAAGCTTTGAATCTCCTGATTTCGTCCAACAAAATCCGATGTTGGAGATCCACAAGCAATCGAAGCGATAACACAACAGCGTAGAGACGATTGCTATTCCCTCAAAACACAAGGTGGATGACCACCTTAGAGAGAGGGAGAGAGAGAGATGGTGAGAATGAGAGAGAGAGAGAGTAGGCGTGTAGAATGAATGTATCTCAAAGGGCTAGGGTTGCCCTCTTTATATACTAGTTTGGAAGTCCATGGATCACAATCCATGGCATACACAAAATCAATGGTTAGATTGATATGTGTATTAAATCAATGGCCATGATCATTGTTGTTCAAAAACAACAACATATTAATTTATATTAAATTAAATTTATGTTGCATTGTCATCAATATAATTTAATTCAATAAATAAATCAATAATAATAAGATAATGCTATGATAATTTAAAAAGATAATTATCCACTCAAATCACATGGGGCGTCACCCATGACCAAGTCATGGGTGACGCCACCTCATGTTATTTGGTGGATTATCCTCTTTTATAATTTATATCATTATCTCTCATTTATCTTGCAACATTATCCACTAAATTAATTCCAAATTAATTAGTGTATATTTATTGCAAGATTATCCATTAAATTAATTCCCAATTAACTAGTGAATATTTCAATCATGCCATTGAAAAATGTGAATCATATTAACAACACAAACTAAATTGTAAATTACATTTCCAATTAATTGCTTAATGTGAATCCAATTCACATTAATAATTAACAAATGCTATTTACAAAGGTTCTCTCTCTCTAATATATTTTAAATCATATTTATAATATATACTCAGATATTATGGATAGCACTATCCACAATATGCATTTTCTTGATAATTAAATCCTATTTAATTATCTTGGATAATCATTCTCATAATATGAATCCCATTCATATTATTCTTGATAATTAAATGTCATTTAATTATCAACATCTTGTTTCTTGGATACATAAATCATCAAATGAATTATTCTTGAACCCCTTCAAGAATAATATGTTTTCTCCGCAGATACTTGGAGATAAGGACAGAGCGATTGTATTATTCCATGTGTAGTGACTTGGATGTTTAGATCTCATCTCAAATTCAGATCTTACGTACCTCTCACAGATGCTTGATTAAATCAAGACCGCAAATCTAATCTTCTCATTGCATCTGAATCTCATTCAGACCAATGTCCAACACTTGGACCAAGATCAGATTGCTTCTCTACTGAGAGGAGCCACTAAAATCCAAACATGTTTCATCACTCCCTCGGAATGGAAGCGTCATGGTTATACAATCATTTGTGATCATATCACCCTCAGGTATTCCCAATACCTATACATCCTGCATAACGGAAGACCTATGATCAACCTGAAGATGTAGATCAATTTTATACTGTCTTCTTCAGGGTTTGATCACAAAGTTTCTCAATCTTGGTCATTGCGAATCAGCATCGATCATATGCTTTCCCAAATCATATATCATACGTTCAAATTCTTGTCATGCTTCCAAAGCACGATGACGACACATGGAATTTGATCGGTCCCAATACCTCATAAGTGAGCTCATGTCTTCCGGTTCATAAGTGAACATGTATGATCCCTTTGAGAGATCATATTACTCATATGCCTTTACATGCACACCAGCTTGCCGGTGTATAGACCTTGGTTAGGTCATCAACCTATTGGTCTGCCAATTGTACACACTCAAACATATAATAACACATCTGTCTCCGGTCAGAGGATGTGTTCCTATGCTGAGACAACATTCAATATAGGACTTAGGTTATCTCGATCTCGTTAAGTCAACCCTTTGACCCAACTAATCTGACACCTCCGAATCACTATTCCCATGCAGAGGACCTGCATCAAGATGTCGGTTAGATATCAACCTATGCGAGAAAGGATTGCCATCTCCTACTCAAGATGGATATCATCTCTTAATAATCATTTGACGGTGCTTGATGAGTCCTCTATCTAACTCTTTAGATATTCATCCAAACACCAGCCTCTATGATTCATTTAATGAATCAACAGCTACATGATCATCAAGATGGCCATGGTACATAACCTTAATTGTACAGAGGGATCTTATAGTGCACTCATTCATTTAATTTCAGAAAGGGAGTGAAACATCAATAACTTTTATTGATAAACATATATATTACAATAACATTTATTGTAAGAATGCTTCGCCTGGGGCTTACATGTCCAACACACCTTGCATGCATGCACCTTGTGTGTTACCCCAGCATAGTCCTACGTCTGGTAATTACTAAGTGTGATAGTGGGTTATAAGTAGTGGGGACTACTTATGAACAACTTGGTTTTAAGCATTTTGTGTTGTGGTCAATAGGTACACTTGGACTCAAGCCCGATAAGCTGTGAAAGTCACTATTCCTCCATAACATCTTGGACCGAGGCCCGAGATGTTATAAGAGAGGGAGTTTCCTCTGATAGTGGAAAAGGCTATCCAACAAGTGGAGCCAACTCTACCAAAGAAATGTGAGAAAAGATGTAACAAGAACGTGCAACCACTGGAAATCGAGCACGTGATTGTCCATATGGCAACTACGACACTGCATATCTATAAGTAGAGAGAGATCACAACACCCCAACATAGTCCCACATCCAGTAATCATAAAGTGTGACAGTAAGTTATAGATAGTGGAGACTACTTCTGAATAACTAGGGCTTAAGCTTTTCATATTGTTGTCAATAGGTCTACTTGAGCCCGAACCCTGACAAGTTGTGAAAGTCAGAATACCCCATAACGGCTCTAACAGAGGCCCACAATGTTACACCTTGTATTCTTTTTTGCTTGGTGACGCTCGTTCTTCCTTGAAAGAGGAATCACAAGGGAAATGGTTAATGGACGAGTTAATGATCGTGACTGGAGGATGTAAGCCTTATCCATAGGATGTTTTATGTACAAGGACTATGCGTGTTTTGATTCAAGAATTTGTGGGTTTTTCTTTTTTTACGGAGAAGGAGGATCAATATAAATTAAGTAATCATCTCTCTCATCTTCTCCATTTTGGAGGAGGAAGAGAGTATGATGGCCCCTTCTAACCCTCTTTTTTCTTACCCAAGGGCAACATATTTCAATACTATGGAAAGGTTGAAGTAGTGAATTTTATGCTCCAAATTTTCAACATTGTTACTTGCTTGTGTGAATGGCCTTGTTGCTTTACTAAAGGATTAAGATGTTAAAATTGCATGAGAAATCATATTAGCGGCTACATGGAATATTGAATCAAATTTTATTTAGAGTCAAACCCAAGCATGATCCTTTTCTATTTAGTCAACTTCAGTTGTAATACAATGATCAACCTCGCATTTTGGGAGAGCTTCCATCGATCATTGAGGAAAATGATCTAAAACAAACCAAAAAGTAAATGATGTGTACGTCCTCAAAAGACGGATATGTGGCACACTATAATATTTTGCTCCATCCCTCAAACTCTCTCCTATAAGAGTCAAGGAGTCGATGAAGTCGAATAAGAATAAAAAATGCTCGATCCCGTTCATGGAGGATGTTGCCCTTGTATATTTTCAAACATTTTTAGAATAGGAAAGTATTTATGGAAACTTGGTCATGGTCGGTCCCAAGCTCGGGTAAATGAGTTGTGTTAGGTAACTGCAAAGTAAAACAATTGGAGACAATTTCCTAAGTAGTGTTTTCATTTGAGAACATTGTTTAAGATTTAACCTCAAGACAATCGAATATTTTCAACATAGATTTAAGAAAACATTTGGATTTCGTTGGGGAGCTCCTAACTAGCGATGTGTTGCATCGTCTGGAATACAAAGAGAAGTTGGTAAGGGGCACTACATCGTTGGCCGAATGTAACTCAAAATTTACAAGGATTCTCGTATGAGGAACGCATACAATGACCTAATTCTGATGCATCATTGCCCGAATGTAGTCCAAAATCTATAATGGTTCTCACATGATGGACACATGCAAGTAAAATAGTTAGTCAAAAAGAGGTCGCAAAAGAAATTACAGATAGATAGTTGGAATAGTGGCACTTTGTCTGGAAAAATTATGGAAACATAGATACAATGGGAAAAAGTAAGATTCAGATACTATGTCTCCAAGAGACAAAATAGGTTGGAGAGAATGTAAGAGAGATCGAGAAGATATGCTTTAAATTATGATATTCAGGTAAAGAGAAGGGTATAAAGGTGTTGGAGTGGTTGGTCGTAATGATTTGAAGGAGAGTGTGGTTGATGTGCAAAGATTTGAGGATTGGATTATTTTGCTAAAAGTGGTGCTTGAATAAGAAATTCTGAATATCAACTCAATTTATGCATCGTAAATTAGGTTAGAAGAAATGATTAAACTAGCTTTTAGGGAGGATTTGGATAATATTATTCAAGGAATCCCACAAAGAGAGATCATTTCCTTAGGTGGAGATCTTAATGGACATGTGGGGAAGGATAATTCATGGTAGTATTCATGAAGGCCATGGCTTCAAGGATAGAAATGAAGAGGGAAAAGTCATTCTGAATTTTGTAACAACTTATGACCTTTTCATAGCAAACATTCTCTTCAAGAAGAGGAAGGAGTGTTTAATTATTTATAAGAGTGGTCTGACTAAAACACGTATAGATTACTTTCCGATGAGGAGAAGAGATCGATTGTATTGCAAAGAGGGCAAACTAATCTTAGGAGAGAGCTTGACATCTTAACATCGTTTACTAGTCATGGATGTGCAATTACAAGGGTTGGTAAAGAAAAGGACGGTTCCCAAGGTAATTAGAACTACATAATGGAATCTTAAATTGAAGCAATCAAGCTTCAAGGAGAAGGTTTTAGAAGGCTTATCTTGGGGGAAGTGTGAATGAGATGTGAGAGATGGTAGCATCTTGTATCCGAAAGGAAGCCAAAGAGATGCTAGGTGAATCTAAGGCAAGAATCCCAGGCCAAAAGGAGGCTTGGTGGTGAAGCAAAAGGGTGCGACTGAATATATAGAGTGCACATTTAATGGAAGCAGGGGTGAAGGAATCAAGGTGAAGATTAGAAACGATAACATTCATAAGAAATATTCTTTTAGATACTCGGGATCTATTTTACAACAAGATGAAGAAATAGATGGAGATGTTACTAATAGAATAAATGCAGGTTGGCTAAAGTGGAGATGAGCCACTATTTTTCTGTGATAAGAAAATTCCTTTGAAACTCAAAAGAAAGTATTACAAAGCAACCATGAGACCTACTATGCTCTATGGATTTGAATTTTGCTTGTGCACCATAGACATGTGTAGAGAATGACAGTAGCAAAAATGAAAATATTAAGGTGGATGTGTGCTCATATACAAAAAGATCAAAGGGAATGTTACGATCAGAAGGAAAGTTGGTGTAGCTCCAATGAAGGGTAATATGAGAGAAAATTGCTTAAGATGCTTTGGCCACTTGCAAAGGAGGTCGACTTATGAGCCAATTAGAAGATGCGAGATTTGGTATGTTGAACCAGCTAAAAGAGGGTGAGGAAGGCCCAAGAAGTGTTGGAATAAGACCATCTAAAGGGATCCTAGATATTTGGATCTAAGCTCGAGAATGACCCAAGATAGATCTGAATTGAGACAAAAAATTCATGTAAGTGGCCTTACTTAATGCGGAAAAAGGCTTTGTTGTTGTTATAGGAAAGACTTTGAGCAGCACATTCACGGATGTCAATCATGGAATTAGCGTGATTTTCAAAATCTTCGAATAAGTCAGTGATGAGGATCGTACTGATCAATGTTGTGCCGGAGCGACATAATCTAGAGTCTGATCATGTTTTGATTGTCCAGCTCTAAATGTTGTTTTCCAAGATCTAGTATATTTTCTTTCATCGGCTCCTCGACAACAGTTATAGCACAAGTGATACTGTATTGACCATATGTTGATCTTCCATGATCTACAGGACATGTTTCCCTTTTGTTCAGTTGCTGATAATGCTGACGACATGTTACCCGTGTGTTCAGTCGCTTATAATGCTGAACGATTTTGAGGATCGAGCTGATCTTGGATCTTGTTCTTGCTCAGATGCGGGTTTTTGGACAACCTCCAAGCTTCTCTTCTCTAGTGGGCATAACCTGCCTCTTGATGTGTTCAAACAGTCTTCTGGTGATTTTATCTTTCGTTAAATGGCATGTCAGTATAAGATAAAATAAGCAGACTGTAACCTTTTGCTAATCAATGAAAGAAAAAATCACTTCTATATCTTGTACGGGAAACTGCATACCAGAACTCTGGATTTCAGAAACACTGCATTAATTAGAAAGATATACCTATAATTAAAATCTGAGAAAGCAAAATTGATGAAGTTGTGTATCCACAGATGATACCGCAACCCCTAGTACTTGTACAATTTACAGCCACTTGATTCATGCACGCATCAAGGAGAAGCCCTGCACTATAATTGCTTTTCCGTACTCTGCCCTGAAGAGACTGCGATGGCATTAGGTTTTTATTCTCCAATTGTATCGTAATACCATTTCAACAGAGGCTAACGACTTTTCTCCCTGAATAAGGTCGCTCGCACAATCGAGATTACAGCAGCTACAAGGGCTAACTCGATGTGCTCAGAGGTGCTGGTCTTGATAGAAATATGGCCCATTTTTCTGCTATTCAAATTCACATCAGTAGACACCTTCATTCCCCGACCAGCCCTGAAGCTCGACTCGATGTTTCCTCCAAGAACCATCTCCTTGTTGTGATAAATCATGTTCGTACCCACTGTAAGCCTATCGTCTCTAACAGGGTAGTCTGCCCCTCGTATCGTAGCTTGCAAACCACCACCATGAGCGACTTGTTCATTACCATATAGTGTCCCAGCATTGAAGCGCACACCCAACCTGCTGCCTAATGTTAACAGGTCCTCGAACTTGATTCCAGGAAGATACATATCACGAAATGAGGTGACCGACAGCACAACCCCAGTGGTGTTACGCTTCGAGCACCGTAATTTCGCGTCCGCCATGACTGTGTAAATCAGATCCTTCTTACTGGTTTGAAGATTGACACCAGTACTCAGGGAAGAGCCTCTTGGATCCCGGTACCTCGTCTGTAATTCAGCCTGGAGGTTGAATTCGTCCTTGTCCTTGCTCATTTGTCCAATGACGGACGTATTGAAATGTTTTTTAAACTCTATAGAGGACTCCAAGTTGATCCCATCAAAGCTGATGTCATGGTCCCAACCCTCCGAATCCAAAACAGGTCTGATGACATACTGATTAGTATACACAGGAGAACGATATCTGTGAACTGGATACTCAGAATCAAAGGTTACAGGAACAGCCATATCAGGTAAAGGTGTGGCATCGTATGAATCATTCGCCTCCTCTTCGTAGGTTTCCAATGATTCATGTACTGACACAGGACTCTCTTTCCGTCTTTTAAGCTCTTCCTTCAACTGCTTCTTCAGATACAGGGTCTCTCGATAATCCAGCTCGGCAAGATAATCACTTCTCTGAGCTTTTGTTAACCTCTGAAACTGATCCTTTGTAAGGATGCGGATGGGAGGCAGCTTCTCATACTCATCATCATCGTAATCAAGATCTATTATTTGATCCAACTCATTCTCATCATCACCAGATCCTCGCAAAGAACGTGGATTAAGAAGCGTTGACAGGAGATGAGGCAGCGAAGGAGACCTTGTTCCTGTCTTCGTTCTCGGTAGGCCAGCACCAAACTTCAGTACTCTATTTGCATCAGCTAGAGTTTTGGTTGACATGGCCAAGAGAAAGAATTTACGCCTCCAAGCCTCACCGTTCGGAAGAATCTTCTCTCCTTCCCTGTTCATCTTGCACATTGGATGATTCTCTACTAACAGAACAGGAATTTCAAGCTTTGTATCAGACCCTACTTGGTGTATGTAGTGCTGAACCAAATTGGTGCAGCGTTTCACGTAAGATTCATAGTTTATTGGATACCCATCCGGTCCTTCAGGAAGAGCTGAAGAACAATGTGTCATAACAAGGATAGTGTTGAACCAAACAGATGAACCAAATACGTCAGTCATAAGCTTGAGAAGGGGGAAGTCACTATACCCCATGCCAACGACATCCAGCCTTTCCATATACAACACTAAATCTGGTGGGGACTTCTTGATGAACCTTTTAACTGCATGCAAGATTTTGTGATTATGCCGTCGATTGGTATATGACGGGGAAAGACCCGGTGTATCAATGACCGTGATCTTAACACCTTTAACAACTCCAGTGACCTCTTGTATACGGCCTGTGGAAGGTTGAAAGGAATTTGTTGCTGCATATTTCTGATTAAAAATTGAATTTATTGTAGCACTTTTCCCAACACCTGTCTTCCCCAATACAAGAATCTTCAAGGAGAAGTCTAGATCTGCTTGATCCAATGCCTCCTTCTCTGCAGCCAACACTCTGGCCTTGTCAACATTAATACCAGTTCCTTTTACGTTTGATTCATTAGTTTGTATCAAGCTAGCTAAATGCAATCTATATAGGACCTGAGCGACCACAAGATTGTCAAGTGGAAGGTTGAACCGCAAAAGAAATCGCAAATAGTTGACGAGAAGGCCCTCAACTTTGGCCAAAGGATCTTTGCCATTATTAGTTCTTGTTGAAGGTGGGCGTGAATTCTCTGATGTAGTAAACTGCGGACAGGGTGAAGCATTATATATTTGGTTAGAGTTCATAGATTGAGAAGAATTAGGGCAAGCTTGCTCAGATATAGCTGCAAGATTTGTTCCTGAAATTTAAAAAGAACAACTATTCAATCAACGAGGCTGCTATATATTTGCATGCAACGGCACCTGACTACAATATATTCATCTTACTTCTAACAAGCAACAATCGGACCTTGACCACAGTGTATTATCATCTAAGCTTAACAAGCAGGCAGTAACAAAGAACGTGTAAAATAGATATCCATGGAAGAAGAAAAACGCCAGCAGGCGCATCTCTTTATTTTGAAGGATCTCCCACTACTGTGATTCCCTGTTTTACTTGCACATCATCGAATTAAGGACACCAAACATTTGACCGACGCAGCAAATAACTTAGAAGACAAGGGAAGATTTTACAAGTTACGTACTTTCATAAAAGCAGAAGCACCAAATATTATGGAGAGACACAAAGGCTGTAATTGTCGTGTAGAGCAAAAATAGAAGGTTGGACTTGAGGTAGGCGGGAAAAAAGGTGGCAGTGCATAACCACATTACGAGCATTAGAGATATAACAAAAAGGTAGCTTCACTACATTATGGACATTAGAGATAACAAAAAGGAACCCCACACACGTGAAGCTAGTGTATGTAGCTAAACCTTTCATACTAGGATTAAGGCATCATTGTTGTGCCACGAGAAAGTAGGATTTATTGTTGCATCTGGTTACATTATAAACATCTAAATATTGCACTGTTGTAGCAGCCTTCAAAAAATCCAAATATATCTTGCATGTAATCCACCAAAAATATCGAAAATATTTTTTTTTAATAAAGAAGGATGATAAATTAAAGAAGCCGTACTAAAATTTTAACAATTGAATGGCTACTATACGAAGTACCCATCCATTTAACATATTAATATAGATTATTGGATAATTATGGAACACAATCGTCATTACAAAAATCAAATACATTATTACAATCGCACAAATAAATAAATAAATATCAGAGTATAGTTTGACTGCATATGCATTTCATGTCACAAAAAAAACTGCATTGAGTCCACTGGTCGGAAACTACAGGTTTGAGAACGATAATACATTTTACTATGTTTATCCTCTAGTCCATTTTTTATTTTCAAATTGTATATGATTTCCAAATTGATTCAAACTTAGGATTACATTGTTTCAAGTAGACCAGGGTTAAGATTTATTTTGCCTCTAACTTTTTGAAGGCATAAAAAGGTAAACGTCCATAATGGTACCTGCCCTATATGTAAACATATTAATGTATAAGACTTAACAAGACGATGCACGTTCACAAGGGAGGTCTAGAACCACTCGTGATTAGAGGGATCCGCCCAGGAGATCAGTTGTCATCCATGTCTCTAATCCAGTCACAAGTCAGGAAAAGATGCTCACCACCTCCATGTTCACGCCACAAAAAGAATACAGTGAAGAAAGCATATCAATTTCTCGTGGAGGATGGAAAGGAGGAGGAAGAAGAGGTTGGCGTTGATACAAGGCTGATTTGGAGAAGCAAGGTTCCGAACTGCATCAAGGTTTTTCTTTGGCTATTCAGGCTTGGTAAGATTCTCATGAAAGGGCGTTGTGAGAAGCTGCTGGGGTTCGAAGACGATGCTTGTGATATATGCGGATCAGCGATGGAAGATGTGGAACACCTGTTTATCTCATGTCCTTCGGCTCAGATGTGGAGCAGGGTCGGTATTTCGTGGCTTGCTGGGCAAGATTGTCCCGATTTTTTCACAAGGACAATGCTTATCCTTTTGCACTTGCGTGGGTGATATGGTGCGACAGGAATGATGTCATTTTTGGAGGCATACTTTTTATACTGAGAATGTAATTGAACATTGCAAGGCGTTGTGTATATCATGGAGAATGCAATATATTGTCATTTATAATCTTATTAATATATTCATTTTTTGTGGGTCCCAGTGTTGGGATGCCACCAGCCACCTTTTTTCAAAAAAAAAATCAAGCCTCAGACAAAGATGGGAGACATCACCCTCCTCTCCTTGACATATCAGGCAATCCCATCTATGGAGCATGCTCTAAACCTGCAAGTCATAATCCTCGCCCTTCTTTGAAACCAAAAAAATTGTATACTCTTTTACGAGCTTGGCAGCTTCCAGATTAGGTGACAATTTTTTGGCCAAGTTGGCATCCGCGATTTCTGATCAATATAATGCAGGCCTTCTTTCCTAAGAACTCACCAACCTCTCGTGCCCAGTGGTCTCAAGCATACCTGAGGGTCCTGTTCATGTCCCAAAGTCTCTAAAAGCTTCGAAATGTAAAATCTAGAAGCTCCAAAATGTACGCCAGTATCTGATTAGAAAGTCATTAAAAAGTCAAACACCGTTCCACAAGGCCAGCTCCAGGTCTAGTTGAGCACGCCTCTACGCTGTAGGTTATGTATTCTTTACCACGGTGAAAATCCTGGGAAACATGTCACAAAAGGGGACCTCATGTTGGTTTATCTAACCTGCTCGGACACCTGTCGAAGGGTGTGGGTGGATCAGACTTATGACTTGGATCACAGCAAATAATAAACTTAAACAAGAACGCCATTAAGTAGCACTTTCAATCACAAGATAATCAATCAAACCACAAATGCACATGTATGTAATGTGAAAACCCTTCTGGGTAAATATCACGACTAGAGTCTCCCAACTCGGGCTATCAACCTGAACAACACGGGTCTTCCACTAACCTGAGTAGCTTATATGGGCAACCAACCATTTACGACTTGAGTTGATTACGCGGTCAACTCAATCGTTTACAATTTATACAAACCTAATAACCTCAATATCAAAGTAAGTATGCAAAGAATAATATGAGGTAAAAATAAAAATCAATCGCAGAACAAGAGCTGCTAGAATGAAGAACACTGCAGAAAATAGATATTCGATCATTCTCTAAGAGTATAGAGTAGAAAGCAGAGATTAGAGAGCTCGTTGCTCTAGGCGTATGTTTTTTTGAAAGAAAAAAAGGACTCACCTCGTGTAGATGCATGCCCAAAAACATCACCATTAATTACCAAATGTAATAGTTTACATGACATCGCCACAAAAAATACGCTATAGGTTATGTATTCTTTACATAAGGCCAGCTCCAGGTCTAGTTGAACACGCCTCTACGCTGTAGGTTATGTATTCTTTACCACGGTGAAAATCCTGGGAAACATGTCACAAAAGGGGACCTCATGTTGGTTTATCTAACCTGCTCGGACACCTGTCGAAGGGTGTGGGTGGATCAGACTTATGACTTGGATCACAGCAAATAATAAACTTAAACAAGAACGCCATTAAGTAGCACTTTCAATCACAAGATAATCAATCAAACCACAAATGCACATGTGTGTAATGTGAAAACCCTTCTGGGTAAAAATCGCGACTAGAGTCTCCCAACTCGGGCTATCAACCTGAACAACACGGGTCTTCCACTAATCTGAGTTGCTTATATGGGCAAGCAACCATTTACGACCTGAGTTGATTACGCAGTCAACTCAATCGTTTACAATTTATACAAAGGTAAAAATAAAAATCAATCGTAGAACAAGAGCTGCTAGAATGAAGAACACCGCAGAAAATAGATATTCGATCATTCTCTAAGAGTATAGAGTAGAAAGCAGAGATTAGAGAGCTCGTTGCTCTAGGCGTATGTTTTTTTGAAAGAAAAAAAGGACTCACCTCGTGTAGGTGCATGCCCAAAAACTTCACCATTAATTACCAAATGTAATAGTTTACATGACATCACCACAAAAAATATGCTCGCACTCAACGCATTACAAACATCAAGTTTCACTCAACACCTTAGCCTAGGCCACGACATTTTTAGGATAAAAACGGTCTTGATTAAAGATGGTGGCGTTTCTTGACAACCAAATTGCCCAAATCACAACAATTTGACTTGATTTGTCCCTCTCCATCACTTCCAATCCTCCCCCATGAGCCTTCAGAAGTCGTGTGTGTTGTCTGATCCACCAACAATCCTCCCAACAAGGTTCCAAGCAACCACATAAGTACAATACGTGAAAAACAAATGATTAATATTCTCTGTCTCGTCCAATCATCTTGGACAATCCTGAGTTGCCCCATGTATGAAACGCGCAAGCATGCTCCTTGTCAACAATCTCTCCTTCTTCAGAAGCCACATGAACACCTTCGCACGTATCGGAATCTTCCATCTCCATTTTCGCATGCAATCCGCCTCACACTTCCCAAGGTCAAATGTCATGGTACCCCTCAAAGCTCGGTATGCTTTCCCAACCAAAAATGACTTGTCCCACCACACCCAGCTATCTCGCCCCTCAGTGGGCTTAGTAACCCGTTCCAACTCCGACAGCAAAGTGAGGAGCTCTGCCTCGCGTTGATCAAAGGAATCTAAAACCAAGAAAAAATGTGTGCTCGTCCCATGCCTCTGCCACCGTACAACCTAGATTAACCACCAATGCCTTCAACCAGGGGAATCTAGCATCCAAAGACCCCCCTCCACTCCAATCAACTGACCAGAAACGAAAAGTCTTTCGGTCTCCAACCACAGGCCTTAAGAAAGGTCGCATCTAATGTGCTACATCACAAATACCCCTCCAAAAATAAGAAGGTGTCACACCCATATCTCGAGAACTCGGAAAGGAGACCCCAGTTTCATAAATTCCTCGAATAAGCTCGCATACCAGGCTGTCACAATCACCCCCATAAACATATCACCCAACTCCCCAAAAGTGCCTTGTTCATCTCTGATGCAACATGGACCCGAAATATAGGCCGCCTATTTATTTAAATTTTAGCCGTCAATTTTATTTACGTTTAATCGAGTTGTCGCAAGTTTAATTAAATAAACGAGATCGCCTGTGATCTCAATTAGTTAGTTAAAGATTTGAATTTCAAAATTAGTCGGTTGATTAGTTAGAGTCAATTTAGGATAATTAGTTGTTTTTCTATTTTTGTAATCTCATCCCTCCTATATAAACGGATGGGGGTCCATTGTTTTAGTCAGTTCAGTGAGTTGTAAAATTGAGAATTAATTCTCTATCTCCTCTCCTTCTCTCTTTCCCCACGTGATCTACACGTTTCTCTTCTCCATCCCTCGTGTTCCCGACGAATTTTCTTCTCCTCAACCCTTCCAATTTCTTCCACCAAAAACACACCGTCAAAATTTAATTTCCAACGTCACACCAATTTTCGATCCGCATCATTCGTCGGGAGACGAATTTTTAAAGCGGAGGAGAGTTGATGCAGCACGGACCCGAAATATAGGCCGCCTATTTATTTAAATTTTAGCCGTCAATTTTATTTACGTTTATTCGAGTTGTCGCAAGTTTAATTAAATAAACGAGATCGCCTATGATCTCAATTAGTTAGTTAAAGATTTGAATTTCAAAATTAGTCGGTTAATTAGTTAGAGTCAATTTAGGATAATTAGTTGTTTTTCTATTTTTGTAATCTCATCCCTCCTATATAAAGGGATGGGGGTCCATTGTTTTAGTTAGTTCAGTGAGTTATAAAATTGAGAATTAATTCTCTATCTCCTCTCCTTCTCTCTTTCCTCACGTGATCTACACGTTTCTCTTCTCCATCCCTCGTGTTCCCGACGAGTTTTCTTCTCCTCAACCCTTCCAATTTCTTCCACCAAAAACCCACCGTCAAAATTTAATTTCCAACGTCGCGCCAATTTTCGATCCGCATCAATCTCCTCCAAACTCCTTACCCCAAGACCTCCCATACTCCTTTGCATTGGAAACCGACCTCCAATACATTAGCACGATAGCATGGGACTGCCTTTTGTCGACAAAAAAACACCTCATGATAGCTTCCAATTTCCTCCTAATGCTGGTCAGCACAAGCCTGTATGACATGAAGAAAATGGAGATTGCAGACAAAACAAACTTTAGTAACACCAACCTTCCCCCCCTCGACAAGCAAACCGACTTCCATCCTGCCAGCTTCTGCTCTACCTTTTCTATCACGGGGAACCAATCAACATTGTTTAACCTTCCTGCAACCAAGGGTGCATCCCAGGACTCGAATTGGCAAGTCTGTGTGCGGCGATAGCAACCAAGCTGTGCAATCCGCAACCTCACCTTCAGAGAGACCAAAAACAACAAACTTAGATTTGCCTTTGTTAAGCTTTAACCGAGACACGCCACCGAAAATGTCTAGCACCACCAAGAGGCTCCTACAATTGTCTGCCCCTCCTTCAACGAAGGAAATCGCGTCATCGACAGATTAGCGGATGGGAATAGAGATCCCTTCCCTCGAGTAGCCCCGAAAGTATCCCACGGATACCATCCCTCTCCGCCATAATCCCCAATGTGTCAGCCACACGCACAAAAAAGTAAATATGCCAAGAGGCATCCCTATCTAACTCCCCATCGCAGTTGGAAAAAACCCCCTTTCGACTGCTAATTCACCAAAAACCGCACAAGAGGCCGTTGTAATGCATCTCTTCATCCATGCAATCCACTTATCCGGAAAACCACGTCTATAAAGTGATGCCTATAAGAATCTCCAGTCCATGCAGTCGTACGCCTTCGAGAAGTCCACCTTCCACAAAATCTCCTTTAAGTTCTACCTGTGTCAATCAGTTACAATTTCTGATGCCATCACAGCACTATCCATGAGCTGTCATCTAGGCAGAAACACGCTCTGTATTAGGCAAAACGATCATGTTCATCACCGTCCTTAGACGACTAGTCATCAACTTTGCAATCACAAGATAAATTGCATTCGAACGAGCAATTGGCTTGCAGTCTCAAAACACACCACCCCCTCCCTTTTTAGAAGAAAGAAAATAAAAGACTGGTTATGACGGTTGAACCTGAAGTTTCCCTCCTCAAACTCCTTCACCATCTGCACTATTTCCTCCGTGATGTCTCAGAACTCCCTGAAGAAAACAATCGGAACCCATCTAGACTAGGGCATCCCTCCGGGTTCAACCCCAAAACAACATCGTGCACCTCTTCCAAACCAAATCCCCTTGTCAAACTCTCAACATCCAAACCAAACACCCAATCCACCCCAAGCCCCAGCCATCACGACCCACAATGTGTAGGTTGCATGTTCATATCCCAAAAATGCTTTGTAACTATCCATGCCACATCACCCTCCCCTTGACATCTCTCCGCCACCACCTCTATACAATGAATAAGGTTTCTTCTTCGTCTGCCACTCGCCACTACGTGAAAAAAAGTGTATTGGCACCGCCTCATTCAACCACTTCTTCCTTGATCTCCGACGCCACTCAATATCCCACTTTCTGTCCTTGTCCTCCAAAATTTTTGGACCAAGCCTCTACGCACCATCTCTACATCCAGGTCCTTCACGTCCTCCAATGCAACTAGTCTCCCCAGCTCATCATGCTCCAGCTGTGCAAATGCCCGATGTTGCCTAATGGTTCTCCTGGACTCCATTATTTACGCCGTAAAGCTGCTAACTTTAATATGAATCTCACTGTTGCTGACCCTTCCACCTCCAAACCCGATCAGAAAGAATCCACAATATCCCAGAATCCCGGCTCCAATAACCAATTCTTCTCGAATCTAAAGTAAGAAGATGAACCCCTAGCACCACAGGAGTCAAAACAAAGAGGCATGTGATCTGACCTCGATCTGGGCAGTAAAGTGACGGTTGCCAAATTGAACATCCCCAAAGCCTCAACCGATAGAAGAAACCGGACGAGACACGAGCGATAAGAGGAGTTCCTCCAGGTGTAACCACAATTTGAAGCGTTAAAAACCTTCAAAGTAAGCTCCTCGACCACCTCCCTAAGGTGGCGAGAACCAGGGTTCGGTGCCCCTCTCCCCCACGGTCGATCCTCCTCATATAGAGTGACATTAAAATCCCCAGCCACCATTCAGGCCATCTCTGAGAATCTGGCTCGAACCTGACGGAGCTCATCCCACAGTGCCAAATTGGTAGATGTGCTAAAGCAACCGTACACCGATGTCACAACAAAGCGAGAAAAATCCACCTTGTTGGAGAGGACCATAGAAATCGAGTGAGTCAATATCTCCTCGTCCTCCAACACGAACAGATCACCATTCCATGCCACCACAATACCCCTGAACTTCACATTGCGTCGATAGTCACGGAAATCATTGAGGTGGGGGTCCAATGTGAATTCCCATCTCACCGATTCCCAAGAACCAACCTTAGTTTCTTATAAACACGCAACATCCACCCTCCACTTAGCCATCATGGATCCAACCGCTAAGCATTTGTCATGTTGCCCCAGGCCCCTTACATTTCATGTTATCATCGATATTGGGGGATCAAAGAGGTATCCCCTGCCACCAACAACCAAATGGACCTCACAATTTCCTGCTCCAATCGTCTGTCGTCATTACACTCATCCTTGTCATCCTCACCATTCACCATCTCACTTGGCCCTTCCCCTACGTCCGCCACATCCCCTTCCACCCCTTCCCTGAGTTCTCCACTTCAAAAGATGCATCTCCAACCTCATGAGAGCACTCGTCCACCAGCATCTGAGAACTTATACTGAAGAAACCAGTTTCCTCTCCGGAGCATTCAAGCACCTACATTTGCGAGAGCCTAAATCCGTCGACAGGCTGTCAACATGACATCCCCCAGCCGATTGCCACATCTCATCTCTACACTCCACCCCTTTCCCTTCATCCTCTGTTGCGATGCCAATGACCCCATTTTGCACTGCCCATTCCTCCATCCAGATCTTGGGATTTCGCCACCCTAAACCCCATAGACAAGGTTCCTCGTCGAGTTGGGAGCACCATCGCTTTCACCAAAATGCACCACCACCACCTTCTTCTGCCCTTGAGAGTCGTGGCCTCCTTCCTTATCCACACTAGAGCCCCCCACCGCGATCAATCCTTTGATGATCTGCTGAAGACCCACCAGAGATCCAAGAGCAGGCGTTACCATCGAGGCGGCCCGCTCTGCGGATAGAAACCGATCAGATAGAGAGATCTAATGCATTCAACAACCACCTAAAGAGAGACCCACTCCTCATACAAGGTGTTCACGCTTTGCACACATATTTGAGGGTTCACAACACCGACACGACCCTCTCATCCCCCGACCACCTCCCCTCCCTCCACAACCGCATCAGACGTCGTCAAGACCTGCCTCAGACCACCTTTCTTGAACAAGCATAGCTGCTATGAAGCCTTATACGACCAAGAGATGATGAGCATCCTCGCACCGAAAATACCACCTCGTCGGTCCTCCCTCGACCGTCGACACACGTTTCCTCTCCTTTGGCCGACTCCAAGGACCGTCCCTGACCATCCCCTCCATGACTACATCCTCCTCGAGCTTCCCTTCCTCACCTTCACCACATCTGAGCTTATGGCCATGAAACTCCCCATCGTTAAGCACACATGAGGCACTCCCTTACCCTTGCCTCTTCCACTCCCCTCGCTGCTCCCGCTCCCCATAATGTGAACCTCCACTCTTTGTGTATATTGTAGAATGAAGTATGGGGTCCTATCTATAGGTGTAGAGACTCCATAAATGTTGGCTCTCAAAAAGTAGCCGTTGTGAAAAAATCAAGAATGAAATCGCCTTCAAAAATCTTCTTCAAATGGAATATGATCAATCGAGATACTAAGGTGATCGATCAGAATAAAATGATCGACCGTGAAGTTTTAGATAATCGATCATAATCAAGAGATGATCAATCAAAGATATAATGGTTGCCTGTTGTAATTCAAATAATGATCGAATGCATGTTTGTTACTAGGAGCAACAAGATCAAGTTGGTAAGGATAAAAATACATTTACGTTTTGTGTGGATCTCTATAATTTATGATCATAAGGGGGGCTTTACCATTATGTATAATTGGACTATTCTATTCATATGGATATGGTAGAGGGGCATATCCAATCTTTCTTTGCTCATTAGTTCTTAGCTCTTTAACACATAGTAGAGCAACTTGGTAGCTCGCAAGGCTCATAACCTTGAGGTCACGGGTCCAAATCATGCCTCCGTAATATTTTAATTTTGAAATATATTTGGATGATTATCTTAGTAATCAATCACTATTTCAATTTTGGTTTGGAATGGAAAAAAGGAGAGTGATAGACCAGAGGTGATCGATCAGGTGTAAATGGTTAATTGATCAGCTTGACTCTTCAACATGAAAGTTACAGTCAAAGTCAAAGGGTTGAAATGCAATATGCTACAAAATGTAGGACTCAATAAAAGAAACGGTTTCATCTTCTTTTTGAGCTTGAGATCCTTCATTGAGCTTGAATTGAAGTTCCTTAGATGTGAACTCCTCTAAGCTTCTTACATTCCTCTTTACTTAAGCTCGAGTTCCTCAGCTTGAGCTTCTTCCTAGTCCAATAGCTTTCATGCTCTTAACCTAGCTACAAGTTTTGTACACAAGTTTTGTTATCATGAAAATATGCATGCTTATGCATTAACAATTTTCCCACTCATGCGCACACTAACAATCTCTCCCTTTTTGATGATGACAATATTTTGTGTTTTCAAAAATAAACAGTGTGTGCAAGAAAATAATTTTTGCAAACAATCTTTTCTCCACCTTTTTGACATAATCAAAAAGTTCTCAACTAATACCAAAGTAAATACTAATAGTAAATTAAAGAGATAACTAAAATATCTCTCTCGTTTTTTGAAATATGCTTTTTAATCTAAGCTCCACATAAACAAGAGCCGCACGTTAATCTTTGCTTAACGGCTTCCTCGTAAAGATAAGAATCGAGAGTTCATCGCCAATGCACGATATGCATGCTTAACTAAACAAAAAGGATAAAAAGTCACCTAGGGTTCTTGGTGGGTGGTTTCTCTAATCTTGGCAACTTTTCCACGATGGTGACGTCCATCTATGGTTCTGAAAGTTGTTAGGCCTTGGTGGAGTCCATCTTTATTGTTAACGTAGCCTCAAAGAAGTACTTCTAGTTTTAAAATTACTAAGATCTTATTTTAGCAACTCATTTTGATAAAGGCTAGTCTCCAGGCGGTCGAGGCAGAATGGGGCGTGGCTTTTTAGCCGCGAGGCATACGCCTTAGATGGTATTGATGAGGCGTACACCTTAGAAGGTCGAGGCAATCCGAGGTGGTGAAGCAGTCTATGAGGCATTTTCTGGATTTTAAAGCATTTTCTAAAGATTTAAATTGTATTATTGGTAGTTTTAAATGCTTATAAATGTATAGTTGTCTATAATATATATTTACAAAATGAATGCTTGAAATTTTAAGTTTGTTCATATTCATATTGAGCATTAAACTTGTCTATTTTTCCCAAGAAATTCTTAATATTGTACTTTTAAATACACAATACATAAAACTTAAAGAAAAGCTAGTGTTAAGAGACGTGACATAATGAACGATGTAATATACCAACTAGAAAAAATAAGATTAGATTCAAGTCATGTCAATGTTGTCATATTTTATATAGTATTCATATAAAAATACATCAAATCATATTTTTTATGCACAACAATATTTTTAGCGAAAAATATGTTATCTTTGATACTTTATAGCTAATGATTCTATTTTTGAATGGGTAAAAGTTTAGTAGATAGGTTTATGAAATTTGCATATCCTTTCTTTCGCATTCTTATCTTCATACTTTCATCATATATTACAATGTTATATATTATATGTATGTGTCAATTTAGATAATTTTATCAGTGAAAATACTTACTATACTTTTTGTAAGTATTTTCCTATACAAACTGAGGATTATGCCTCGACCGCCTCGAGGCTACGTCTCGCCACACCTCCAGGAAAAATGCCTTGTCCGCCTTTCATTTTTTCGAACCTTGTTAGCTACTAGGGCAAAATTTTTCTGCGGCTTCTCATCTCCTTTTTCTTGTACTCCTTTTTCGATTCATGGGCAAGAAAGTTACCTATGAAATCTTCTAACGAGGTCGTGCTAAAGTTTGTGAACTCTTCAATGACAGTGACCTTGTATTCCTAGTCATCTGATAGAGAGATGATAATTTTGTTGGGAAGTTTTCTAGGTAGAAATGTTCTTCCAAGATTCCTTAATTGATTCACTATGGTAGTGAATCTGATGTTCGTGTCCTAGATAGTCTCGCCTTTATTCATCTTGAAAGTTTCATACATCAAGAGTTAGCATTCTAAATCGAGATTTCTTGACCTTAGTTGTGTCTTCATGAGTTGTCTCCAGGCACTTTCATATCTCGTAAGATGTCTTCAACTAAGAGACTCGATCAAACTCAACTTCTGATAAGGCACAATAAATAGAGTTGATCACGTTAGAGTTGAGGGTCATTTGGACTAGCTCGGCATCAGGCTAGTGTAGCCTGATTCCTCTACGAACTTGAACTATTTTCTTGTCATATACCAAATTAAGAAATCTGACGACTGTAAGAAGATCATCAACTTCGTCTTCCAGCTAGAGTAATTCATCATGTTGAAGAGGGGTGGACGAACTACAGAGATTCCCTCCAATCACAATCCTACAATACTGGCCATAGCCCATAGTGTGTAGGAGAATAACATCCTTCACACGGATGAGAGTCTGATACCAAATATTGGTTTATCTAACCCACTCAAACACCTGTCAAAGGGTGCATTTGGATAAGACTTATGACATGGATCGCTATAACTCAACAACAACAACAACAAATCTTTTTCCTACATTAATTAGGGTTGGTTACATGAATTTTTGCCTCCATTCGGATCAATCTTGGGTCATTCTTGGGTTTATATCCAAAAAGTAAGATCCCTTCGTATAGTCTCATTCCAACACTTCGTGGGCCTTCCTCGCCCTCTCTTAACCGATTCAACATCTCAAAACTCGCACCTCCTAACTGGTGCATTAGCTTACTTCCTTTGTAAATGGTCAAACCACATTAAGTAGCTTTCTCGCATCTTATCCTCGATTGGAGCTACACCAACTTCTTTCTGATTGCATCATTTCGAAATCCGATCATTATGTATGTGTCCACACATCCACCTTAGCAATTTCAATTCTGCTATTGCTATTCTCTACACATGTCTACGGTTCAACAGCCAACGTTCAGATCCATAAAACATAGCAAGTCTCACGGCTGCTTTGTAAAACTTTCCTCTAATTTTCAAAGGATTTTTTCTTATCCCAGAGAACAGTAGAGGCTCTTCTCCACTTTAGCCAACCTACATTGATTATATTAGTAACATCTCCATTAATTTCCCATCATGTTGCAAAATAGATCCCAAATATATAGAAAATCTCTCTTCTGAATGTTATCGTCACCTCGATTCCTTCACCATTGTTTCCATCAAAAGTGCACTCCATATATCAATCTTATCCCTACTTATATGAAATCCTTTAGTTTCCAATGCATGCCTGCAGACCTCAAGCTTCTCATTTACCCATCTCTAGTCTCATCGATTAATACAATATCATCGATGAATAACATACACTAAGATATCTCATCAAGAATGTCACTTGCAATGTTCAGAAAAATGGCCGAGTAAGCCGCATACTCGGCCGCATACTCGTACTCGGTAGCCTTGCCGCTTTGAGTATGATGAAACGGTCATGTATGCGGGTTGACACGCATACTCGGCCGAGTATACCCCCTATGCGGCCGCATACTCGGTCGCTTTTCTGATAGAAATTTTTTTATTTAATCTAAAACCAAATAGCCCCACCCGCGTAACCGCATACTCCCTGCATAAAACCGCATACTCCCCGCATAAAACCACATACTCCCCGCATAAAACCGCATACTCTCCCGCATAAAACCGTATACTCCCCGCATATTCTCCCGACTGAGGATATTACCATAATATTAAATATTTATTTATATTTTTAATAATAAAAAATACTAAACCGCATAAAACCCACATATACTCCGCATACTGCATACTCTCTATGCAGTAACCCCTCCGACTGAATACCGCATAGCGCCTTCCTGAACATTGATCACTTGTCAACTCATTCAAAGTAAAAAAAGAATGGACTTAAAGATGAACCATGATGTCAGACCAATGTTGATGTTAAAATAGTTAGGGATGAGCATGGGTCGGGTTGGGCCGGGCCTTGAAGGGCCCAGGCCCAAGCCCATTTAAAAACTTCGGGCCTTGGACCGGGCCTAGGCCTGCAAAATTTTTTTTGGTTCGGCCCAAGCCCAGGCCCAGCCCAATTCCTATGGGCCGGGCTTGGGCCGGGCCGGCCCATCTCCATCTATTATAGATTACAAACTTTGAGTTTTTGCTTAAAGTCAATCTCAATTCAAGTTAGACGTGTCAAAATTGTTTAAAATCTATGCCATAATAATTGTGAAACAACTAAAACTCAATTCTACCGTAGATGATTTCTCATTTTATAAAAGTGCACTCAATGTTAGATACCATGAACGTCTCACATTATAGAAATTGAAAGAGTGAACCATACTTACCCAGTTAACAACAGGTGCACAAGGTACTGCATGTTAAAAAATTGGCTATAATAACCATATTAGGTAAAGGTTCAATAAAAGAAAATGTTTTGATGGAAAAAATAAACACTAACAAATTCAAGAATAACCAACAAAATCTAAATCAGAAACTAATTAAGGGAAATAATTTCGAATTGAAATATAATGATCATCAACTCATATATCCCACACCCTACTTTCTTGATTTATAAACATTGTATGGAGATATGATACATGAACAGAGTATGCATGCAACAGGTGAGTTTCCAGACGTGTAGGATATGAGAAGGGTACGAGCCCTCTTCAGACCGGGCCCATGGGCCGAGTCGGACTGGGCCGAGCCAAGCCCAAGCCCGGCCCAAAAAAAATTTGGACCTAAACATTGGGCCCAAGCCCGACCCAATGTTCGTTTGGGCTTGGGTTGGGCCGAGCTTTTTGGGCTGGGCTTCGGGCTAGGTCGGGCCAGCCCAGCCCAATGCTCATCCCTAAAAATAGTCAGTCTTTCCAAACCGGATCCTTACACAAGATGAAGCCCTATCATGCATATCCTTTATGAGATTAATGTATAGGACAGGTACTTGTCTCTTCTCCAAAACTCTATACAATATATCCTATGGGAAAAAATCATAAGCCTTCTCCAAATCAATAAAAATCACATGGAGATTCTTCCTTATAGATCATCATTGATCTCCTCTGAAGTGGATGGCTTCAATAGTTGAGCGACCTGACATGAATTCGAATTGGTTTCTATTACTTTGAAAACTTGCCTCAAGCTTCTTTCGTTCACATGTTCCAAAATTTTCATAGTGTGACTCTGACTCATTAGCTTAATACCTGTGTATTTTGAACAATTTTGAATGTCTCATTTGTTCGTATAAAGAGGTGCCACAACACTTCTCCAATCTTCAGGCATTTTCTTGCTTTGTCAAATAGCAACGAATAAATTTGTAAGCCAACTCAAACAACGCTCATCTAAAACTCTCCATACATCTATAAGAATGTCATCATGTGCTACACCTTTCCCATGTCTCATAACCTTCACAGCATCATCTACTTCCTTCTTTTGTATTCTTCTATAGCTTGCACGACTCAAGTAACTTTCACTGCTAGCTAGATCTACCAAAGTGATCTTTATATTTCCTTCCCCAATGAAAAGCTTATGGAAATATTGCTTCCATCTAGTCTCTATATCCTTTTGAGTAACAAACATGTGATCTTCATCATCCTATGCATCTCATTGAGAAAGGTCTTGATCTTTCTTTCTCTTGTTTTGGCCAACCTAAATATATCCTTCTGGCCCTCCTTAAAATCGAGATTGTTGTACAAAACTTCATAAGCTTTTGACTCAGCTTCGCTTACAACCTTCTTTACTTCTTCGCTATTCTGTAGTTTGTGACAGTTCCCTCTGTTCTATCCTTAGACATAGCTTAAAAACATGCTCTTTTAATTTTGAGCTTCTTTTGCACCCCTCCACTCCACTACCAAGCCTCCTTTTGGACTGGAACTCCTCCATTTGACTCGCCTACCATCTCTTTGGCTACCCTTCGGATACAAGATGCTCCACCTCACACATTTCATTTGCACTTCCGTTACAAATAATAAACTTAAATAAGCAAAACGTTACGTAGCACTTTTACTCCCAAGATAATCAATCAAACCACAAGTGCACATGTATCGAACATGGAAACCCTCCCGGGTAAAAACCATGACCAGACTCTCCCGACTCGAGCTTTCAACCTGACCTACACGAGTCTTCTACTAATCTGAGTTGCTTTGCGGGCAATCCAACCATTTATAATTTTTGAGTTGATTACGCGATCAACTCAACCGTTTACAATCTATACAAATCTAATGACCTCAATATCAAAGTAAATACGCAAAAAATAATATGAGGTAAAAGTAAAACAATCTTACAGAGCGAGTAGCATGCTCATAAAATCAATCGTAGAGAACCATAGCTATTGGAATGAAAAACAGAACAGAAAATAGCTCTTTGATTGTTCTCTCAAGGGACGTTCGGTTCCGGATACGCAGGAATAGGGATAAAGAATAAGGAGAATAAGGGTATATTTTATGTTCGGCTAGAAAGGTAGGAATAAGGAGAATAAGGTAGAATAAGGGTAGGTAAGGTAAAATAAAGATAGGAATAAGGTGAAATAATGGGATGTGGATGAGAATAATCGGCCTTTTGGGAACCACACCGGACATGGAATTGACCCCTTTTTCTCATGCTTATTCTCCAAACGAATAGGGCCTCATAGTATAAAGTGGAAAGCATAGAGTAGAGAACTTGTTGCTCTTGATATGTGTTGTACAATGAGGTATGGATCCTATTTATAGGTGTAGAGACTCCATAGACGTTGGCTCTCAAAAAGTAGTCATTGTGAACTGTTGAGAGTTTTATGTTTATGTATTTATTTATCACTCCTTATTTTGTTTGCCCTCTTTATGTAATTTTCTCATGGCCTCTCAACTCTATATAAGAAAGCCATAGGGCACCACAGAATAACAAGTTCTTTTCTCTCAACATGTTATCAGAGCAACAGTCCTAAGACCGAAGAACTGACACCCTAACCCTACCCCACTCGCCACCTTTTCTCTCTCATCTCTCTCTCTCTCGACGATGACCCTCTCTCCTCTATCTCGACATCACCGCCCCTCTCTCCTCTATTTAGGCATCGCTGCCCCTACCCTCTCTCCCAAGCTTGCCACCGATCAACAAGAGGGAGGGCTGCTACTTGTTACAGATGCCTAAGGGCCTCTAGGAGGCATGATTCATCGATTTCTGCAGGGTTTTTGAATACCTACATGGTCTGATTTTGCTCTGAATGTAAAATCAGACCACTGCAGTCACCTCTCACGCCCGCGTAAGAAGAAAATAGTAAGGGAATGGTTGTGGTTTTGTGTCTATATACATAACCATCTTCCTAATGTACATGTAGACACATTTTCTTCCTCTGTCTATGATTTTGCCATGTCCTCATTAGGCAATATGTCAAAAACTTGCAGTGATGTTACATTTACGGGTGCTTTCAAAGTTCTCGTACCCATTGTCAAGATAGATGGCACGAATTACAAGTTATGGGCGATGCAGTTTATGAATTTAATGCAGAGCCATGGAAAGAAGCGCATCCTTACACAAGATGAGCTGGAGGACAAGATGTGAATCAATGCCTCATGAAAGGCGGATGATGTCTATGCTCGAGTATGACTATCTAGAACCGTGTCTGTGGAGATAGCAAATGGCATAATGAGCCACCCAACTATGAAGGCCATGTGGGACATCCTCGCTAATACACATTCTCAAGCGAGGAATGAGTCAAAGATTTTACAGATTCAGAATGACTTCACGACCAAACAGAATGGTCGACATCTACACATAGTGTATAACTCTCTCAGAGATATGTTTGAGAGGCTACACGACTACATATCATTGACAGTCATGTCTGAACAGTTGAAGGCATATCATGATTTAGTGATGACTGGGGAGTTTATGGCATCCCAAGATTCAGAATATGATGCAGCTCGTTCTCAGATACTTACAGATTTTACTATACCTCCGATGGAAGAGGCATACAAGAGGTTGAGTTGACCCAATATCTTCTCTGTCCCTGTTGCTGCTTAGACTTCGTCACTATGGTTGTCTCCCGTGGGAGAGGCGGTTCTTACCCATTCAGAGGGAGAGGTGGCTCCCGTGGGCGTGGACCTCAACAGTTATGCCAGCCCTGCACTTAATGCCATCGATCAGGCCATTTTGAGGATACGTGTTATTCCATGCATGAACTTCCACCATTTTTTTGAATCAAATGAACTTCCACCATATGCACGAGTTGATGAGCAGGCTCCACATTCAATTACTACCACAAAAGGATCTACAGATCGATGCTTTGATGAGCGTGTTGCGCACCTTCGGAAGATTATGCCACTTGCAGACGCTTCCTTGAGCTCCTCTTCTGATCCATCAGATTGTTGCTTCAGCATCCACGAGCACCACATGTACTTCTTATACATATACTAGTCAGTCCAGGCCATATATTTTAGAATGAATAATGGATTTGGGAGCCTTACATTACCTGTGAGGAGATCGCTCACAGTTTAGTAGATACAATCATGTTTAGAATGGTAGGTATGCGGTGATTGCTGATGGGACACATTCTCCCATCACAAGTCAGGGGGAGGATCTCCTGGCTCCCTCATAGCGGTTACAAAATATTTTCATGCATCAAACTTCTCAATGAATTTATTATCTATAAGTCAGATTACAAAAGATATACATTGATGTGCATATTTGACTCTGCTTTCCTTGGTTTTCAGGTTATACTCACGGGTAGGGTGATTGGATGTGGCAGTGAGCATGAAGGCATTTACCGTCTGATTCAGACTCCATAAGCTGGTGTTGATTCACTTGTTGGGGGGGTTCACAATCACCATGTACCTGGCATGGTCATCTTCACTGTCAAAGATATATCGTCTTATTACAGGGGTTTCTGTCAAGTATGAGTTTTATTGTAGGCATGTCAACTTGGAAAGCATCACCTGTCCAATTTTCGAAGTCGCCTTAATCGTATTAGTCAAAATTTACTTGAACTGTTCATTTTAACATTTGGGGTCTTAGTTGTATCCCTGATCACCAGGGACACATGTACTATCTTGTGGCTTTTGATGATTTCTCCATATTGTCATGGTTTTTTTACTTAAGAATAAGTATGATGCTTGTACGTTGATTCAAAACTTTGTTCATGAAATATTCAACATTTTCTCAGCTTCAATAAAATATATTCGGTTCGATAATGCTTTAGAATTTTGTACAACTACTTTAGTTTAATTTTTCAATTCATGTTGGATTGTGCATCAGACTTCTTGCCCTTATTCACAGCAAAATGGTATTGTTGAACACAAGCACCATCATCTTTTAGATATCACTGTGGAAGATTGACTACACTAAAGCTTATGACTGCGTGCAATGGAAATTTCTTTGGCAATCAATGACGAAGAGGGGCTTCCCTAGTGCATGGGCGGACTGGGTGAAGAGGTGCGTGACGACGTTGTCATACTTGATCCTGGTTAACGGCAAACCTGAGGGTGGCTTCTTTCAACTGCAGCAGGGTATGAGGCAAGGCTGCCCGCTGGCGCCTATGTTATTTGTCATTGTGGTCGACGCCTTGGGGGTCCTTTTCAAGCAGGCGGTCGAAACGGGCTGGTGCGAGGGCTTCCATGCTGAGGAAATCTCTATTCCCCTATTACAATATGCGGATGACATGGTTATCTTTCTGGGAGGTACGATCGATCGGAACAAGAATGCAGCCCAGTTGGTGAAGATTTTTGGCGACATCTCAGGCCTCGAGATTAATAGACGGAAGTCCTCCGTCGTGACCTTTGGGTTGGAGGAGACATACCGTATGGAGCTTGTTGTTGTCTGCAGATGTGGGTTGGGCGATCTACCCATCTCCTACCTGGGGCTGCCTTTAACGGTAGGAAAGCTGAGGAACAGGGACTAGGATCACGTGGTGCAACGAATCGAACAACGTCTGGCAGGTTGGAAAGCTATCACGCTATCTAAAGGAGGAAAATTGGTCCTTCGGAAACATGTGCTTTCTGTCATTCCGATCTTCTTATACTCGACCATAATCATGTCGATCAGGGTTAGGAGGAAAATTGAATCCTTGATGAAGAAGTTCTTTTGGTTGGATGGGAAGCAGTTGGGCCACGGCCTTCATCTGGTCAATGTGGAAAATATCATGAGGGGACGTAGGGAAGGTAATCTGGGAGTCAGAGATATCAGCTGCATGAACAAGGCCCTCATAGCCAAATGGGTAATACAAATCTGGGGGCCATCCACTTCATTGGCTTCTACCCTGCTGTGGAAAGTGTACAGGGTGGGAGGTGGAATGGCCACGGCGAGACTCCCCTTCGAGTCTCCACTGTGGACGAGGATTCACGAGGTGCTCCCATCATTGGCCCACCGTTTGTGCCCCAAGGTTGGGGACGGACAAACTTTCAAATTCTGTCAGGATGATTGGCTCGGCGATGGCTCTTTGGAGGAGAAGTTCCCGCATCTTTTTTCGTTGGCGGAGGCTAAAGACGCGGTGATCTCGGAGGTGGCAGTCGACGGTGATCTGTGGTGCCCGCCTTTTGTCTCCAGTCTATCCAATCAATGTTTCGAGGAGTTTATGACGATGCAATCGATCTTACCGACCGTGTGGAACCGCACTAGCGTCAGGGACCACTTTCAATGGACGAGCAACAATTTCTCCATGAAAAATGCATACAAGGAACTCAGTCGGAGAGAGGAACGTGATAGGGAGCTCTGTAGGACGTCAATATCATTTGGGCTGCAAGGATCCCGTTATGGGTAAAGATTTTTCTTTGGTGCATGAGGAGGAACCGTATCTGCGACAAGGTACGGAGAGGATGCATTCTAGGAGCCGCTGATATGCGATGTGACAGATGCAGAACATTGGATGAGGACGCTGAACATTTATTTTTCAAATGCCCTTCTTCGACTGCGGTTTGGACTGAGGTGGCGGTTTCGTAGGTGCGGAGCTAGGGTTTCACAGAGTTTTGGAGATTCATTAGAGTGGTTGGCGGCAACTCTAATGATGATTGTTCCAAGCCTTTTGCCACAATATGGGCCATCTGAACCGGGAGAAACGAGGCAATCTTCAACAACCAGAGGTTTTATGTTGAAAATATCTTGTCTCACTGTAACGCTCTTCATAAACTCTGACTATCTCGGTAATGTACTCAAACTTTTTAATGAAATATAGTGGCAGTAATGGGAGCTCACCCGTTTCATTCTCAAAAAAAAAATCTTTTAGATATCATTAGGACTCTTCATATTCAGAGTCAGGCTCCTCACTCCTTTTGGAGAGATGTCGTCATGACTGTGTGCTATCTGGTCAATCGCATGCCTTCTGTTATTATGGAGAAAAGGCTCCTTTCTCCATCATGTTTCTTGATAAAGCGTTGTTTTCTCTTACACCACATATTTTTGGATGTGTCACCTTTGTGCATCTTTTGTCCCTAGGCCGTGACAAGCTTGCACCTCAGGTTGCCAATGTATGTTTGTGGGCTATTTTTCGTACTCGGAAGGGCTACATATAATTTGATCTACTACAACTAAAATATTATATTAGTATTGATGTTATCTTCTTTGAGTCCATCATGTATTATACTCCTATAGGGGATAGGTTAAGTCCGTCTGAATCTAGGGAGGTCCTTCCACCACCTCTCACTACTTCCATGCTCGATGATCCTAGACCTTTCCCAACATCTAACACGCCCCAATTAAATTCTATGAATTTGGTTTCTACCAATGGCACTAGTGGGTTGAATGACGAGCAGGATATGCCACATGAAGACAACAGACAAGAAGATGGTCTGGGATGGCCAATTGCACTACGGAAAGGGAAAAAAGCGTGTACAAAATATCGGCTAGCAAGACATGTGTCTCTAAATCGATTGTCCATGGCTTACCAAAAATTTGTATCGGGTTTATCTGTTATTAACATCCCACAAACATACCAAGATGGCCTTAAAGAAAGTCATTGGAAGCTTGCGATAGAGGAAAAGATGGTTGCTCCTCAATCTCGTGGGACATGGACATATGTTACTGCTCCTGAAGGAGCATCTGACCACAGATGCAAGTGGATCTTCACTGTAAAGTACATGGCAGATGGTACAATTGACAGATATAAAGCCATGCATGTTGCCAAAGGATTTATGCAGACATATGGTGTAGATTATAGTGACACCTTCTCTCCTGTAGCGAGACATTCGACCTTACGAATCCTGCTCTCTATAGAAGTGGTGCGTGATTGGGCTCTTTCCCAGCTAGATGTTAAGAATGCTTTCTTATGTGGTGATCTTCAGGAAGAGGTCTACATGCAACAACCATTGGGGTTTGATGTTGAGGGGGAGCATGTAAGCAGGCTACATAAGGCCATTTATGGACTTAAATAGAGAACTTGGTTTCAAAAGCTTTCAAAACTAATAGAACAGAGAGGATTCAAAAGATCTACTTCTGATCATTTATTATTTATACAAAAGACACAACAAGGTGCGGTAGTTATCCTTATGCATGTTGATGACATTATTATTATAGGATACGATATTCAAGGGTAATTGAGGCCAAGAAATTCCTAGGTCAACAATTAGTCACCAAGGACCTGGGAGAGTTGAGGTACTTTCTAGGCCTAGAATTTTTCAGAAATAAGCAAGGCTTGGTAATGACACAGAGAAAGTATGTGATGGATCTACTTTCAGAAATCGGAATGAAAGGGTACAAACCAGCATGTCCGCTTGGACTTTTTCGGCTGCAGAAGCCCCCCAAGAGGACCCCCCCAAGCCGGGGAAGCAAGGGCCTGCCATGGATCTAAGTATGAAATTTTACTAATTACATAGATTTATAATTTTTTTACTATCATAATGAATCAAAAGAAGTAATTGAATTTAAACTAAACATTAAATGTATTAGAATAAGTTTACTTTTAAAAAAGTAAAAAAATATGGTATCTCCAGCAAAAATTGGTTGACTAGTAGACCTAGTCGGAATTAGTCGGTACTCGGTCGGCCACCCCACTGACTAGACTAGTCGGACCTACTAGTCGGGCTAGTCGGGAGACTTTTACAACATTGATAGTGGCCAATCACGAGTAACCGCAACAGAGAGGAGGATCCGTAGGGTGGAATAGCGAGCAACTGGCGAGAATGTATCAAGATAATCCACCCCATATGTCTGTGTAAAGCCACGAGCAACCAGGCATGCCTTGTATCTGTCAATGTTGTCATCTGCATACTGCTTAACTGTAAAGACCCACTTGCAGCTCACTGTAGACGCATCAGTAGGTGCAGTAACAAGGCTCAAGGTACCTCTTGACTGAAGAGCAGTCATTTCCTCTTCCATGCCTAAACGCCATCGACTATCCTTCAACGCATCTTGGTAATTCCGTGGAAATTCCACCGCCGATAGTGCAATGATAAAGCTCCTGAAATCTCTAGTTAATCGATCAAAAGACACAGTAGATGCTATTGGATATGACGCACAGCTACGCTTCTACTTCCGAAGAGCAATAGGTAGATTCAAATCACCTGCCTCCTCATCTTGCCTCTGTAACACATCCTGCTCAGGGAAATCGTCAGATCCATCAACATTGATAATATTCTCAGAACATACCTCAGGCGAGCTAGATGATGAGCGGTGACCATGAGCAGAAGCAGGCCTACGGGTATAGTGGAATGGCAACGGGGAAACAGGAACGATAACAGGAGGTGGTGATGGTGGTGATGGTAATGGTTGAGGTGGTGATGGTGATGGCATGTATATAGCTTCAGTCGTGCCAGAGGGTACCGACTGATCACCTGTAGATGAGAAGTACATAACAGACTCGAAAAAGGTAACATCAACACTGACGAGATACCTCCTGCGCAATGGATCATAACATTTGTACCCCTTCTGTGTTCTGGAGTACCCGACGAAAACACACTTAACTACCCTATGAGAGAGCTTGTCAATCCCTGGAGACAGCTGGTAGGCAAAGGCAACCGAGCCAAACACACGAGGAGTGAGGGAGAACAATTCTTTGTCAGGAAAAACAAGAGAGAATGGAATCTTCTCACCTAAGACAGATGACGGCATACGATTAATGAGATAATATGCCGTAAGAACAGCATCGTCCCAGAAAGAATGAGGGGCATGATTCTGTATGAGAAGTGACCTGGTAACATCAAGTAAATGACGATGTTTCCTTTTTGCATCTATTATGTTGGGAAAATGAGAAAACTTTTTTTATTCCAAACGCCCTAGGCTCTCTTATATAGGAGAGTAGCCTATGGGTAAAATACATGAAAAGTCCAACGGGAAAAGGAAAATGCGAAAAGGTACAGACGAGAATAACATAGAATAACATATATCTCTACAATAAGGAACTTATATTGTAAGTGCTGCAACTGGCAGAGACAATTACCATTCAACCTTCCAAGCAAGTAATCCATGCAAATACAGGTTCTGCGAGTTTCCAGGCTTACCTTTCGAAAAGTTCTAGCCTTGAAAAAGCACCTTATAAAATCGCAAAGAAAATTAAAAGAGCTTTTTACTTCGACATGGCACCCCATCGAGCCCACCCTATAACACCCTCAAAAGGGTGGTATGTTAGATAAAGTTCCAACTACTTGTGATGTATGGAGATCCATCATCCACAACCATATGTCGAACTCCTATGACAGCATGCTTCCACAACTCAAATCCGCGACCTCTTGGGCGTGCAATGATGCATCCAAAGCCATATCAGTTACAATTTTAAATTGTTTTGTCATTAGTTGTCTTGTTTTTTTCCTTATTTAATTTGGTTAAAAATATCAAAAACTGATATTGTTGGAGGTATATTTTAGATGAATGGTTGCTTCTCTTTGATGAGTTTGTTCCCTGCGTAGAGCCACACATCAAATCGTAATAATTAGAATATGGGTGAATTTTATAGTTATTTGAGCCACCTACTGGCTCTGATTCCTCTTAACTTACTCTCCACTCTCCTTCCCAACTCCAGTTCTCATTGTAACTCACCCATACCTCCAGGCTCCAATTCCAACACAACAAGCACATACTTCTTCCCTGCAGCATTCAAAACTTTTTTCCAGAAAATATGATGACAAGTCACACAGACCCTTCCCTCATGCATATCCGTTCCAACATAGCTCGAGGGCTTGTCACTCGACCTTGTGAATTAAGCATCCTTTCTCAGTGATGTTTGTCAACTAGCTTCATTTAATTCCCCTTTGCAACTTCATAAAAGTTAGCCCAACTGAACGGATCGAGGGAGTACCTGATCCGAACAGTCCTACTCGTCAATTGGTCGATCTCCTTCTTAGTTGATGACTTTTTAGTAATTCTTTTTTCCTGACTTTTTTCAGGAGCAATCTAAGAGTAAGATGCTTAATTCTTTTTGGTTGGGAGTCAATTGTTACTTTTGTTTCATTGTAGTAGTATTGAAAAGGTTCAAAATTAGATAAATATAGAAGAGCATATTTATAAGGAATGTTTTTTATATTTAAAATGTTAAAAAATACAAAACCAGTGAAATGGATTAGTCACCGGACTGGTGATTAATGCTTCAATTGGCGACAGTTCCAACTGACTACCGACAACCAATTTTGCAACCTTGTTATGTTGAAATTCCAAATTCTGATACAACTTACCAAATCAATTCATATCAGGCTACTATAACAGCAACCCGTAGATCATTCATACGTCAGATGAAAAATATATTTCCAACTAGACGTGAGATATCGGCACTGGAACTGTATCTCAACACTGGAACTGGCTAAAAATATATAATCGCGTTCTTGTCGTGGGTGAAAACACCACATGAACTTATAATTACTTGATCATAAGAAATCGACATTAACTGCAGAAAAAATGAGAATCATATACCTTGATTGCTCTCCCCGGGGGGCTCATCGCTGGAGAAGTTAAGAGGTCTTACTGACAGCAGCGATTTGGGGACCAATTGGCAAGAAAACCAATCCCTAATTGTCTTCATGCTTCATGTGATGAACCCTAAAAGACAACGAAAAACATCAAGGGCGAAAAGGAACTAACGAGAAAAAAAAGAAGTTTGGAAAATATAGATGTGTGACTCAATCCATGAATATCTTCTATCAGATTTCATGTACCCTAAGCCACCGGTACGATCCATAGCGCGGAGGATGGGAAGAGGATCGAGGAGGAGAGGAGAAGTGGAGATTACCTCTTCCGGCGAGAGCAGAGGGAGGGAGGCCGGAGAGGCACCGCCGATGAGAGGTTCGGATGGCGCGATAAATTGATAATGGTCGCTTGGAGTGTTTTCGTGGGTGCCGATGTAGGCCGATAAAAAAACGTTTTTTTATTGAAAATGGAAATAAAAAATATGAATATATTTGCGTAGATAAAAACCATTTCTTAATTTTTGACTTTTAAGCAAAGATGTGACATGCACGAGTAAATCCAGACTCAACTAATTACCAACTGCAATATTACTTATAGATCTTATCGCATTGTTAATGTCTTTTGACAATTTGTGCCGTCCCGTGTCCATTGCATAGCTTTGATTTCATCGAGTTCTCACATTTGCTTAAAACATATACATTGTCGCGGCTATGCCCTTTTTCTACCCATCTGCCACGTTCTCCGGCCCTGGGACCTCCCCATCTCGATTACATGTACACATCTCCCCCTTCTCAACGAAACAACAACCCCCTCTCGACCATACCCAACGCGGTCATCTTGCAGCCCTACCGTCCACTACTTCACTGCAACAACCCTTTGATACCGTCAATGATTACCATGCCGTCAGATTCATCCCCCACGATGTCTGACTCGCGGTCGATTAGCATCACGTGTTGATGAACTTGGCGTTCCTAGATGGGTGGGACGAGATACTCCTCTTGAGGAAGGTAGAGCTCCGGGGGTGTTCATTGGACGTAGGTACATGAGCGGTATCGACCTCATTAATGCCCACAAGCCGAAGCGCTTCAATATCGAGAGGATTGTCCCCTCTTTGATGGCCTCTTTGACATCTCTCCCTAGGTTGATGCCATCCCTACCCTATCCCCTTCCCCTCGTTAATCTCCCCATCCCATCGTCTGCTTTGACCCTTCATGCATCACTCGCTTCTACAATTGTGTCCTCGCACAACGATGGCAAAGGATGATGGTTTCACTTCGATGTGGACGGTGGCCATGATCCTAAAAAAATTCATGGCTCGACCATTCACTCCATGCCTCTGAGATTTATGAATATGGACAAGGAAACTCAACCAATGAACGGAGAGGCTAATTTTAGAAGACATGCATTATCTGCTCCTTCTACATTACATCTTGCGGATTGAGAGTATCTTACAATGATGGCAATAGGTGAGAAAGCAGAGCGTGCACTCAGTCTAGATTAAACCCAATGCCTACTGCTTTTGAGAACGTGGGATGGTCCAAGATGAGCAAATTTTAGCAGTTCCATTTGTTGTGCTCCTTCACCATAGCCATCGTCTGCATGTGGAGGATCGCGGCATGTATCTGACGACAAGGTTGCTGGTGCTTGTCAGCAGCTGTCCATCGATCTTTATGTATATGACAATCTAAAATATTAGTTAATTCGTACGAATGCCATTTCGATTACGGAAGTTTTGTCTGTGGTCATGTCTTCTATTCACCTTATTTTTAGTGTCTTCTAATCATCTTATTTTTCGTGTTCAATTATCGATATTTCAAATACTTTTTAAAGACAAGGGAGATTACGCATGAGCTCATCTCTGTGCTCATTGCAACAGGAAATATTGAGATTTTGACTATATTTATTGTTTAAACTTTAAATCGATGAAATTTTCAATGGTAGGAACGGGATTGAAGTAGATTAGAACTAGATTGAAGTGGATAACAACAATTGACCTGTTAAATTATGATAAGCCTATAAGATGTGGTTGATTAAGCATGGTAATTCATATTGAGCATGCAATTATTTTTTCCATCAAAATATAGATTTAGCTCTCCCACAAATACCATTATCCCGTATGCTTCTATATGGCATTTGTTGTTCAACAATTTACTATAGACAACATTAGATTTTGCTGTAAGAGGTCTGGATTGGTGGGTTTGAGCATGTACGAATGGAGCATTGGGCCTTCCGACCCTGACACGGCCCACAAAAGTCCGACCCTGGTTCGGACTCGATATACATATGAGTCGGGCTCAAGCCCTCGTATTTCCCAAATATCAATATAGGGCCGAACACAACTGGAATCCACGGAAACATGAATTGACCCGATCTGGCCCATACTGGGGTTCGACTTGAGATTCCACTTGTAATCAGTGCCCATCTATCCGAGATCATTTGCATATACATTCAGTGTTGATTTGATAAATGAAACTATGTGTAACCTTTTCTTTATAAAAATAGTTCATTTTTCAATATTTTTGGATTGATATAAGTAGTATGATATTTACAGCACATGTGTTGTTCGGAAACTAAACTTTCTTTAATCCGAGAGAGATAATAATGTAACGTCCCGGGCTTAGGTCCCCGGTCCGTTATCGGAGCATTACTGGCCCTAACAACCTCTTGGGATCGGGCCCATACGGACCCGATTAACCACCCCCAAAATACTTAAGCCGGATTGTCAAGTAGTAATCTCGTCACTATTTATCCCACCCGGGAACTTCTTGTTCCACGGTGTGGGACTATGTTGGGGTTTTTACAAATAAAACTTCTTTAATCTGAGTACCGATGCACATAGTTGTGTTGTACACGATTTTCTACTGTTGTACACGATTTTGAATTGGGCGCATACATTTAAATCCATGAAATTATTCTATATTATAATCATATATTATAACCAAACTGGGACACTAACTTGTGGGTTGCAACATAATGGGCTGAACCAAATTGGGGCTGGGCTGGGCCCGGCCTAAACCCAAGCCCGATCTAGCGGACTTTGGACCAAACTTGATCCCCAATTTCATCAAAAACATGGGCCTCGACCCGGCCCAAGGTTGGACGAAATTTGGCAGGTCAGGACCGAGCTTTTTTGGGTTGGGTCAGATTGAGCTCAATGCTCCACCCTATGTACGAGATTGTTTATTTCCTTCTTTGGAAAATTATGAGAACAGATGTCTAGATCCAGCATAGATGATTTGGTATTAGTTGTTTGAAATTTCTACGTAAAATATTACATATTGTTGTAGTTGTTGAGTTGACAAGCATACAACAGGTTGTCCTCCCAAGTCCTAACTCGGTAATAGTGTGTTTCTTCTTTTTCTTTGAAAACTAAGAGGAAACCTGTGGAGGATCTCAATCAATCCATGTAAATAGTATATAGGATCTCAATCAATCCATGTAAATAGTATATGGCATGCACATTGTATGTATGTCCTGTACGAAAAGATCCTAAAAAAATTGCTAATGCATGCAACCTAAAACTTTTCATTATGAACGAATACATCGAGTTTTATAAATGGAATAAAAATTCATCTTCGAGATAGTAAATTATTCATTGGCACCGGTTGAATTATGTGTATTTAAAGTATGTAATAGGCTTTAATTAGAAAGCCTATGAAATTACAATAGGAGCTAATTTGGTCTCAATTGGGAAACCAAATGGATTGGAGGGAAAGTTGAGAATTCCCAAATTTGAAACAAGAGCGTTATGGGTGAAAGTTTAGTACCAAATCTAGTGTTTCTAAACTTTTGATGGACTTATATATGAGTTCACACCCCAAGATCTTGTAGCAATAGTAGAGAGGAGGAATGGAATGCCACATACGCGTGCGCTATGCTCCGTCTCCGGCACTGGCTTGGGCTCGGACTCGAGAGAGTTAATTCGGATTTCAGATCTTGATACTTTTGCTGGGGTTTCATTTGGTTGGTCGGTTAAATTAATTAGACGGATTAATTTAGATTCGATCGCAATGGGAATCTGACTCGACCCAAACGGCTTATTTTAGCCGCTGTTTCGAATTCCGAAGGGGCATGCCCGTTGAGGGGCATTTTCGGAAAATTGAAAGTACCACGCGTTAGGGCCAATCCTCTTTATATATTCATTCCCCACGTTGTTTTCTTTACTCGCAAGAAAACTCTCTCACGTCGCCTTCTATGCTTTTGTTCTTCCTCTCTTGCAGACGAACTTGCTTCTCTTTCTCTCGGTTGTAGTTCTCTAAGGTACATTCGAGGACGAACTCTTCGGTGTGCACCGATGAAGTTCGTGTGCCATCGTATTATGTAAGCGGATCGCCGATATCCTACACATCGATATTGCGGGGGCGATATCCTCTCTAAGGGCAGTCCATTACATGGGCGCTTCGGTGACTTCTAATCTAACTTCTTTATCGTTTTGTTTGTTGCATTGCCTTTTTGCTTTTCCCGAATCTCATCTTGTTAACTTATTCTGAATAACAAAAATGGTTAACATATGGTTCTATTGGTTCTCGCATACATATCATCATTGTCATAGGAATAAGAAATGCTTGATATTATTTATGTTAATCTATAATGCATTGACTCATATTAATCTTGATAAATTTTATTTTATTTATGTCGTGATATTGATCCTATTAACAACATATTTTATATATGTTTGAATATTTTTCACTCATGCAATCACAATCCATTGTTCAATTGGGAAGCGGATCCAACAAAGAATCTTGATAATTTCTTTCACATATGTTGCTTCACCACAACCGCCTCTCCTTCCTTCTATCCTGTCAACTTTTAGCATCCTACATTGTCTCCACTTACATCCTCTTTCCGTCGCACCTATTCGTTTTCCATCCAACAGAACTCTTGCACTTCCACAATGCACAAGTGCCCAAGCAACAAGGACTATTCACATCCTTCTACCAAAGCTCAGCATTCCACATGTTTCGACAATCCCCCATGTTGAAGTCTGCGAGTGTGAAAGTCCACACACCTTCTACCATAGCTCGACGTTTTACTTGCTGCAATTGAATCGCCATTGGGTTCATGAAATTGTAATCTTTTTCAAACAAACTATGGATATGTATTTTTTTCATCGGGATAAGAAATTGTATAAAGATATGCATTTCCATTTTCTTGCCGTCATGAGTATGGATATAGATATAGATATGGATATTATCTTCTTAGGATATGGATCATATACGTTTGTAAAATCCAATAATACATTTACTATATAGTACAAATATATGACCTTTTATACTTGATCAAGATCTAGAATAAGGTATTTTACCCGTGCAAAAGTGCATTTCCGACTTTAAGCCATGAACGAATCAATCTCTACATCATTAGTTCCAATACCATGTAAATTGAAATTATGCCTTCATTGTCACGTGCACACTTATATAACTATGTTTTATGTACATAATTATCTTTAATACCTTCATTGATATTTTGTATTAAAGTAATATCACATTTATACAATTTCGCTTCACTGTCTTACAATATTTTTTTCGCTTCTTATAAATATTCGCCTGTGCAATGAACAGGCTTAGTTCTAGTTATAGTTATTGGCGGTAGTCTTTACAACTGCACGGCATTTATACTACTGTCTACAATAAGCTTTTACCCAAGCTTGAAGCTCCTCCATTCGCATGGTCGAGTCCTTGAACTCGAGCTTAGCTTTCACCTAACATGTCCTTCATTAGTCGTTCTTCAGTAGCAGAGCCTTTCTTCACGAGCTTCTAGCCACGTACTGCAGGACCTCCTTTAGCTTAACCTCACCTAGTCCTCGGTCATGTGTCGTCAAGCAACACATCGGCCGTCATCGGAGCAAATAAACACCTCACACTTCACCTCAACGGAGAAGACGAAGAAGAGGGAGCACATGCTACAGTTGGCATCAAATTGGATCAAGACATTTTCAATTACAAAAAAGTGCTCTTGTGCACAAGTTAACATTTTTTATTTTTATTTTGCATTTACCTCCTGTATTCGGTACTTGTTTGAATTATCAAATTTCATAATTAGTAAAATATTAAAAGTGTATTTAATAGCCCAATTTATGCTCTACATGATGACTATTTATTTGAATTGCATTTGTTGGGGACGATTTATTAAAATTCATTTTGTGAGGAAATTGAGTACCTTATCCAATTTAGTTTGTGTTTAATTCGTAATAAACCACACACTGTCTGCTTCTATGAATTCCCAACAACCATTAGTAAGCCTTTGTATATGCTATCATGTGCCCAAATCTTCTTTAAAAATAATGCATCGTGTTCTTGAAAATAATTATTTAGTATTTTGAGTAATTAATTTCCACGTCAATGTTTTCTCAAAATTTCAAAGTGCATTGTATTCGTGTTTAATACCTATCTGTGGAAACTTTTGAATTTCAAAAATATTACCGTTTGCTATTTTTTTGATTTAAATGATCAATATCACTTTGTTTCAAAGATAATTTTATTTTAATTCCAAAAATTATAAGAAAATTCAATGAGTGTATTTCATATATTCATATCCCCAGCAACAATTCATTCATTTTCATTTTATCTGTTAAAAAATGCATTAAAATCCAAAACATTATTCTATTTTTCATGCATGCATATTAATTCAGGAAAAAAAATACAAAAATGCATCTCATGTAAATTTAACATTCACTGCCTGCGAAAAAACAACTTTGACTAAATATTTACTCTTAATATGGTGTATATAAATAGAAATGAAATGATGTGCCTTTAACCAATATTTGATTCCACAATTTTATTCTCATGGAAATTCAATCCTTAAAACTTTTGATATTTTTGGGGTAATTTATTTTATTCTAAGTCTTGAATTGCAAAAACTACCCTTATATAGGTATAATCCCAAGTTCAAAATACACCTCCCATTCATTTTCACATTACATATTGCATTGCGTCACTCGCTAAAAAACCTTAAATACGCATTTTTGTGAACCCTTGATTACTTAGTTGTGTGGATTGGAATTTCGCCCATATTTTTGCCTTCCCAAATTTGACCTTTGTTTATTCTGAAGTAAAAAAAGAACACACCACGGTTAATTAAATTTAATTTGTGGTTTTGATTTGTCACTTAATATTCGAGCCACAACAACATGATATTGTTAGAACATGAATTTTTGATTTTTCAATCACCTCTCTCTGGATCTCTTCTCATGAAATCTAATTCTTCTTCTTGAGCAAGAAGCACAAGAAGAAGAAGACTCCTCTTTCAATTGGGTACACCAAAGAGAGAGGTAGAGGGTTTTAGGGTGGATGACCAACTTTGACGGGAAGATGGTATAGAGGATGGCCATTAAGAGAGAAGTGGATAGGTTTGATTCTCTTCTCTAATTTTCTCCTCTTGACAATAGGACTAAAAAAACTTTAATTTTGACTTGGTCTTGGATAATTTTGAAATTATCTCGCTTGATAATTACTACTAGTTATCATGGGATAATGAGCAAATCATCCTCCTAATCCAATCATTAGTCCAAAATAAAATACAATTCCAATCTACATTTATTTAATGAAGAATGAGAATTTGATTCACATTAACAATAATTATTATGTAAATCATATTCACAAATGTTCGAGTAATAAATGTGAATCATATTCACATTAATTTAATTATTGTGGATCTATATCCATATTAATTAAATGCTAACTATGTGAAACACATTTGCATATTCCTACAAATTAATCAACAATAATAGGAATAAACATTTGCCTTTATCCAACTATCCTGTATTTACAAATCCTAATGCTATTAAATTTCATGTGTCGCATTTGCGAATACTGAAGATAATGCCAGGAAGATTAAATAGATCATGTATAGTGGCTTGGTATTTAGACTACATATATCAAAATTCAAACCACTTTAAGGTTATTTGATTGAGTCAGATATCGATCCACTTTGACTCTAAATATTTTCAGATCAACTTCCAACTCTTTGGATCTAGAATAAAGTTCTATGATTTGAGATTTAATCCAGTTAAGAAATCTATTCTTCTTGATCTCTACATGAATTTACTAGAATCCATTAGGTTTCATCTATCCCTCGGAATGGAAGCGTCATGATTACAATCTATTACGATTGCATAGACCTCGAGCATTCCCTAGACTCATGCATCTTACATTCTGAAAGAATTTAAATAACCCGAAGTTTAATCTCATATTTGGTTATCTCCTTTAAGGTTTTATCAATTAGTTTCTCATTCGATCATTGGGAGGTTCTTTATTGATCGGAATTTTTGTTGAGCTCTGATCTCAAATTTTGATTCTGACAAACTTTTACTACCATGGAGTTCCATGTTGTTGTAGCTCTTCAACACATATGCTGCACCCTCACATGCATTTAGAGAAGCTTCTCCAGTCATCAGGAATTGTAGAGGATCACAAAGGAGGAATAAGAGCTCCATCGGAACTCCGTCCATCGTCCATTGTTAGAGGTAGAGAGGGAAAAACTCAAGAAGTGGTATCCCTCCGATTAGCCCGATTTGGGCATAATCCGATGGCTCCAATCGTGCCACAATATCGACCGAAGCACCATTTCGACTCCTGCGGTTCAACGTACTCGAACCGGTCCCAAAGCATGTGGGAGCAAATCTTGGCCCGAGCCGCGCATCTTCTGAGCCTGAGTGGTCACATGTTTTCCGCACGTGACATGGGATATTTCCAGCACTGTCTCCCTGAGTTCTTTCATTTGCATATAAGTCCTGCCATGGTCAAATTGCATATATATATATATATACATATACAATATAAATTTTTTATTTGCAATTTAACCAATTTTGGACCTTTATTAATTAAATAAAAGATTTTTTCTTGCAATTATGCCATGTCTTGTATCTTTAATATCTTGTGAACCATTAAATCCAAATTGAATGAAATTGGTATCATTTGAAAGCTCTTTTCACACTCTTTGATATCTTGTATTTCATTCACTGTTTTGATATCTAGTTAACACAATAAATGTCAAAAAACATAACTTGCCTATTCAGCCTATTAATTAACCCAAAAATTGAATTATTTAAAGCTTGAATTATCTCTAATTTTCATGAAGTATTAATTAGGTTCACATGTCTTTTAATTAATTGAACAAGAGCACTATTGTATGTTTGTGCATTCATTACATTGCATGTGCACCATGATTTGTTCACTTAAAATATTTGCATAAATTTTTTTTATAAATTCATGCATTATTTGAGTGTTGCGTTCACTTGACCTAGATCACTATTTAATTACTTAAATAGATACTTAAACCCTAGACTAATTTGAATAATTGCTCGTGTCCTTGTTTTCAACCCTGGACTTACCCATGTATAAATTAAAATCGAGTCCTTTTCACAAAGAATTTTGATTTAGTTCTGATAGATCTCTAATAGAAAATATACTACACTACTATAAATGAACACTGCTGATTAGTGATTCATCAAGGGGGGTGATGAATCTCAATTTAATAATGTTTATTCTTTAATTTTAGCCTTAACTACCTAGTTAAATGCATGTAAATAATATTAATTTGTACAAAATAACATTCCTTATTTAACCTATAAATATTGTATAAACATGGGTATTTAATCTCAAAATAAAAGAATAAAGGAAAAAGAAAAGACAAAGAAATGAAGTATTGAAAATACTAAATAACCCTAAACCATGAGACCAAGCCAATATTGATTTGATCGACCATGTTTAAAGTAGGAGGAGTTAGGGCCAATAAATACACACAAATCCTAATTCTATTAAGTGAAAATAACCATTCTTTCACCTATTTTATTTTCTATTTTATAAAACTCAAATAAAGAACTGATTAACATGAAACTTGTATATAAAAATACATAAAAATCTAAAATTAATTGCACACAAAAAAATACACAATGCATTAAGGACACATGAATGAAAAAGTCGTAAACCTATCTTCAATGATCAATATCTCCTCCATTTGAATTCAAAATGAACCAAACTCGCATTTATTATTCTTAACAATAAATTATATATTTAATGAATGTAGTTTCATTAAATTGAAGTTAAGATGCAAAAGCTGACTTTCTAGGGTCCCATATACTATATACCAGAGTATTTTATTCATTTTATTTAAACTTTATCTTTTTTTCTATTTTTATATTTCTAAAACACTTGTAAATATTAGTTATAACATACAATAAATAAAAATGTAATATAAAAAATAAAAAAGGAATTCAAATGAATAATACATTAAATAGATAGGTATATTATACCTATAGATTATATACTTCTATTTATTTAAGTGTACAAATAGAATCAAAAAAATTAAATAAAAATATGTAAAGATGTATTTAATTATACTATAACTATAATATATATATATATGATAATAAAATCAAAAAAAAATAGAACACTCAAAACATAGATAAATTTACCTATAATCATACTTGTAAAAATCAGCACATAATAAATGATATTGTAAAAATAAATAAAATCATAAAAAATATTATATAAAATATTAAACATTTTTTATGTTTAACTTTTATTTAATTAATTCATTTTCTGTTTTCATTTATTTATTCTTTTCCCCTATTTTGTCCTCATCTGGTCCGACATGGACCGATGAGGAACTCCCATCTATTGACTTCTCAGTCAACTGTCCCTCCGCCTCCTCTAAGTTGTTAGATCATCTCGAGAAGCACACTTATTCCATTTTCCAAGCCCTCCTTTTGAATTTGATCCACCATTAGGGCTATGTAACCCCAACAAACACCAAGGCTTTGAGTCCTCTTCATGACAAGGAGAGGAATTACCATTCAACGGTATGGATAAAGAGGATTTTGACATTGATCGTCGAAGCTCGGAGCCTTACTCCGACGATGACATCTCCAAAGCTATTAGAGCTCTAACAAGGTTAGGATAGGTTTTTCTTGCTGCATTTTAATTCCGTCTTTTATTTGATGTTTGTTGCATTGTTTTAGCTTGGATTCTTAGTTTAAGTATGCCAGAGCTTCGACCATTGTTCTATAGTGCGTTCGATATTGTTCCGACCCCCAACTACCTCCTTCAGCATCCTCATCCACTTCTCCACTTTCCTGCCCACTCTAGTCAACCTGATCGCTCCCAAATTAGGAGATCGAGGTCCAACTCTGCCACCTCACTGGACCTCTCCACCATGCCTCATCCCCGGCTTGATTCACCCAATAAAAGAACAAAAACCTTCATACTTGTCTCATTGTGCTTTGTATGCAGGTTTCAACTCTAAAAGTCTCATATGGGGGCAAATCAACTAGGGACGAGGAGTCTTCAAGTATCCCGTTCTTCTTCGACCTCCAAGCCCCCATCAATGGATCTTGGATTCTTTTAGCACGTCCATCAGCGACGGAGCACCTTCAGGAGCCGACTGGGCATCTCTAGAGCTTGAGAGACCACCGGAGCAAAGAGATCCAACCGGAGGAAGCTCGCCTACGTGAACCTTATTCCTCGTTCTTTCAGTTAACCTTTCTGTCATTCAATCTTAAGAGGCCTCCAGATTACACAATAGTCGTTTCATTGAGTTGACTTCACAGTCAGATCAGGATTTAGACTTAATCTTGCCCCTTTATCTGCGAATTGGTATCAACCATCCGCAGATCGACACATGCACAAGTGGCATCATTAGCATCATTTGATCGCGTGCCTATTATGGGTATTTTGTATCTTAAAAAACTCTGGATATTTTTCTATTTCTTTTTAGTATTTAATATTTTCTTTGCTGTTAATAATTTTTGTAATATTTGCAATATGAACCTCAAACTTTCCTTTAATTGCATTTAGGTACTATCCATGTCACCTCATGTGTAGTCCTACACGAGGTACTTTTTGGTAAAATTGCACTATATATGCTATATTTCTAGAACATGTTATTAAAGGATGCGAAAGTTCTTTTTAAATTACAAAATGGTCCCCATAAATTGTAGCTTTCATATATATATATATATATATATATATATATTTATCTTTAAAAATATTTTTATTGCTCCAAAAATTGTAGAAAAAATTGATTTAAGTGCTTAATAGTATGCTTGATGACATATATTTTTCGCATGTATTTTTAATTAATTTCCTATTTATTAAAAATATAAAAGCATGCATTTTTGCTCTATCTAAGTATTACAAACCAAAAAAAATAGATTCAAAAATTAACAAAAAACATAGTAACCATATTATTATGTTATCACATACTCAAAAATCCCTATAAAGCCTAAAAAAATGCAAAACCCTAAAACCTTATAAAAATAAGATAAAATTAAAGAAAAATAATAAAAAAATATATTTCTCTTTTTCTGAATTTTCTATATATTATATATTAAAAATAGTTTTATCTCAACTTAATTATATTTATTAATCCTAAAATGAGCGCAACTCTTTATTCTATACATTGTATTGCACTTTTAATCATTTAAAGGTACATAAAATTTAGTAAAATCCTACAAAAATTCCTAAAAATAGAGAAAAATATTATAAATATAAAATTGTTTATTTTCTGTATTTTAAGTATATTTAGGTATATTTAAAATATAAAACACTATTTGTATTATTTACTATATATTACGTATATAGTATATAGTATCATTAGTATTATATATAATTGTATATTACATTTTAAAAAATCAAATAACAAAGAAAATAAAAACTTGTAAAAATAAAAAGAAAATAAAATTTACAAATAAAAAAATAAATAAATACAAAACAATTAAAAAATTGTAAAAATTCACATATAATACAAAACCCACAAAAATCTCAAAAATAAAAAAATAAAAAGGTAATAATGAGGAAATTGTATTAATTAGCAATAACTAATCTTACTTTCTTAATATATCATGTTTTCTCTCTCTGTGGTAGATACTCTACATACTTATATACTACACACATTTTGTAGAGCTAAAAATTTTGACTCATTTCACTTTGATTATATACTACACACATATTTTGTAGAGCTAAAAATTTTGACTCACTTCACTTTGATTGCTTTATTCATCTTGTGTGGGTTGGTTGTTGTTCAACTTGTCTCCTAAGCTCGGTCACCTCAACGACCATTGATGTAACTTGTTCTGACCGGGAGCGTGTTGACAATGATGTAGATCTGGCACCCCCTTCTGTCGAAAAATCATAGGAGAAGGAGAGCCTTTCTACTTCAACCACCCCGAAGTGATGAGGCATTGGTAGTTGTTCGTCTGGTGTTCTTCTCAGAAAAAGTTTGGCATCTACACTTTCGGTTTTTGTGGCATACGTGGTTTTTTTTACCGTGGCAGGACTCTCGATTTTTCTTAGACTTTTATCTTTTTAACAGCTTGCGGCTTATCCCTGTGATTTGTGCAGTTGACTACCTTGATATATATTTTTGTGAGTGGATGCCGCTAGCAGAACAAGAACTTACGATGAATGAATTAAGCCTTTGATATTTATAAAAAATATCAATTCTGCCACTCTCCCATCATAGACCACTACGCCTCGCTGGGCCATCCATATATTAAATATTCTATATATAGAGATGGACCAATAAAAAATGAAGCTTTCTAGTTTATTGATGTGCTAAATTTAAAAAGGAAACATTCAAATCCTACTGCGAAATATAGTTGATGGATCCCCATAATATCGCCATTACTCTTCGTCTAGCCTTCCCCAGATGATCCCTACTCCATCCCAAAAAGAAAGAACAGAGAAAAGGACTCGAGGCTTTTAATCGAATTCCATCATTAACAATATGTCTTCGCATCATAGACAAGCTGTTTGATTGATTACAGGTTCGCATGATCCAAATTGAGCTAATTCCTCTCAATGGTTCCTTACCAAATCTCTGTGGGAAGAGATTGTTAAAAAAACAAGTATACAGTTGGTTAGTATTACAACGTATACGAAACAAATACGATAGTAGAGCAGATATCGTCAACGATATACAACAACCGGCGGAACCTTGAACTCCGGCTCATCGGCGAGGAACGGGATCGCTTGCGATCGACCGGCCAAGTCACGATAGAATTCGTACTCCGCCTCGTAGTCGTGGAGATCCAGCTCTGCCGCTTGACTAGTGTGGTAATGGTGCTTGGCTCCGGGCACCTTCCCGAACCCGAACAGGCTGACCCGGTCGCACACGCCCACCGCAAGCACGACCGCCTGCATGCCGGACGAGTAATGGAACATCTCGGCATCGTGCGCCTCCTTCCACTCCTCCGGCGCCCTCCCCGTCTCGTTCACGAACCTCTTCAGCGAGTAGTACTTCAAGATCTTCGCACACAGCCCGTCCAAGCGCGCATCCGTCACGAGCAGCGGCGCGTTGCGAGAGGCCCTGCACTTGGCGTAGTCGAAGAAGTGCACCGCCTGGCAGATGTACATCATGATCGGCACGTCCTCACCGTACTGGTGGCATGAACACCCCTTCCGGTACCTGCAATGGTGCAGAACGTTGCTGTTCATGAAAGCCAGGCCGGTCTTGCTTCCAACGTGGGCCTCGTACCCCGAAGTCCGGGCGTTGTTGAGGCGGATGACGAGATCGTGGCCGTCGATGAGCGCTCCGTGCTCGCGACGGAGGAGAATGCCGCTATTGCCCACGACGGCACATGAGGCGAATCGACTGCCGTGGTGGAGGTCCTTGAGTAGGGAGGGGAGTTCGGACATGATCCCCGGTCCAGAATACTGGGTTCTAGACCGGTCATGGATTGCTTGACGAAAACTTGGGAGCATCTGGAAATCTATGGCAGCGTCGATCTTGTTGCCGTGCTTCTTGAGAAAGGACAGCGGTGGCAATCTGCCGATGATGGAGGAGCTGTCTACGGTGCTGATGAGCTCGTTCGCCTCAGCCATGCCGTCTGGTTCCCCGGTTTCTTTGTTTGCCAATTGGACGAGAGTGGCGTTCCACAGCTGCTGCTGTGATGCTTGTGTCGGCGGCGGATATGTAGCGTCGTCGTATGCGCAGAAGCCGAGCCGGAGGGCCGTCCGGCAGCTGAAAATGGTGGCAAAGACGAACATGAGCACCACGGCGGAGATGAGGTCGTGATGGGACTTCATTGGAGGGTATTGATTTCTGTTTGATGGGAAGATGATGAGGTTGGTTTTGTACGAGTTAAGATTTGATTAATGACAAGTGGGGATTCCGGATCTGTGGAAGGTCGTTATGGGTACATGATTCTCCTGTCCACTTGGGGTCGTCTTAAACTGGTGAGGACATATCTGTGAGGAGTGACCCATGACATTCGACTGTTTTGGTTTATGTGCATCATACAGGTAGTCTTCTTCTTCGTATTTATATCGATGTGGGAACATCACATGGGTTTCTTTTAAGAATCCAGATGAACTTGACGTGCATATTCGCACAACTATATATATATTGCAATCATACGTCCAATACATCATGCCATGGTTTACTGAGCTTCTGGAAATAGCTATTTGCTGTTATGTCTGCAGAGACTGTCAAGAACGTACGTAAATTCCTGAATAAATTTCTCGTTGGGAGCGGATCACCTACTCAAAGAAGCTCTGATTTTTTTACCCGTGTGGGCATGGCTTCTTCAGTTATCGAATTCTACCGACATGTATTTTGTTATCTTTATACACTTGTTTACCAGAAAGAGTATAACTTTTTCTTGGCACGACATATTCTCAAGTTTTTTCCAGCATGATCACACGTTCAATAAAGGAGATGATTTGTTCGTTGGAACTTTGGAGTAGTTGTTGCTAACTTAGCAATGATCTAAAAAAAAAATCTTTGGATCGACACTTAGACTAGTAGATGTTTTAATATTTGGATGGATTGGAGGAAAACATGCATGTGTTGATTTGACTGGAGTTTCTCCATTGCTGGGTCCGATAAAGAGTGATTTTGTTGCGGGATACGCTGCACAAAAAGCTGCCTCAACTAAAGTGACTAAGCATGAGAAGGTATGTGTTGACAATCAACATGCATTCATCCTCTTTGGTTTTGATACATTTGGGTTCTTGACAACTGAAGCAGTGGAGCTCCTTAAGAGGATTAAAAAAATCATACATAGCAATATTAAGGTTTCTAAGTTTATGAATGTTGTGTTTCGAAATATTGGATTTGTCATTCAAAAAGGATTGGAGGCGCAACTTGTTGCCCCTCTCCTGTCAATTTCTATGTAATTTTTAACATCAAAATTAGAGTTTTTCGAAATCAAATCAACAAAGACCGAACACGAATCTTTCGGGATCGCCCTTTCTCATCACACATTTAATATGCTCTCAAATCCCACACTTCAACACTTCAACGCAATGCTCTATGTTTAGATCTTATGGTTGATAACGGCATTGTAGATTATCTCCTACTGCATCAAGAAATTGCTAAAGAACCAAATCTGAACGCATATCCAGTGGTTGATCGTCATGTACCATAATCTTAAGCATAATCCGTGTTGTAATAACCTACTAGTTGCACATTCCTCTCTTTTCTTTTAAAGATTTCTAATTTTTTTGGCCATATCTAAGATCCCTAACAATGGCTTCTCTAAAATGAGCATATTCCATCGAGTCCATTATATTTCGAAATATTATTTTTTCTCGTACATTTAACATTGAAATACAATGGATTGTAAAAGCAGAGGATCTAAAAGGGTGAACACCATGGTTTTATAACCCGAATTAGACATTGAACCAGTCAGTCTTCGGTTTAGTTCAATCGGACCGGATAATCGGTTGAAATCGGTAGGACCGGTGATGATGTTAGCATGATATTATCATTCCAATTGACTCGAAAAAAAATCAGACCGAACTTAATTTACTGGTTCGACCTGTCAAACCTGATAAAACCGGATACATATATGTAAGTATGTATTTATATATCATTGAAATAATCGTCTAAAATGTCAAATCTTTCAATAGCATAACGTGATTGTCTATTTCATTTAAAACTCTACAAAGTTAGTCATATTTTTTATTATTATGTGTGAATATAATATTATAATCATTTATTTATAGTTGCTACTAGAAAATTACTTTAAGAAAGTAGTTGCACAACTTATATTCCAAAAAGAGAGGGGTATAACGGATATTGTAGAAGTTAAGAAGGGGACACGTGATAAAACCCTATTATTTCATCATTTGAACCTTTATTTTTTAAAAATTTATCGAATCATCAAAACTAGGTCAATCCAGGTCAACTGAGTCCGACCACCCAGGTCAATCGGACCTGATTTTTTATTTTCTTATTTTGAAATTAATTACTTAAAACCCGCGATGAACCTCCGGGTCGAGGTCAATTCCCAATCCAACCGACTCGACCGATCAATCCGGTCTGGTTTTTGAAACCTGGGTGAACACTACAACAAAATGAGTCTACATTGATATTCTTTTAAAAATCTGTTGCTATATTTTTCTTAAATATAAATTGATTTTATTAATGTTAAATTACTTCTAACATTAGTGATGATGCGTATAGAGACACACCAGTATTATTTTTCGAAATTTTATTTAATCATCGTTATAATTTAGTGGCATTTAAATAAAATTTCAAAAAATATCAACTGATAAGTTTTGGTATACAGAACATTGTTAATGATATAAAACTTGCCATTAATATCAACTATAAAAACTTTTGCAACAAAAGGTACCCGTAATTTTATATTTGTTGTATTGGAAAATGCTCTCAACCTTTTTATACATTGCGATGATTCATTGACTCTTACTTCACTACTATTATGATTCCGCCAAATCTTTGATATTGCTTATGCGCCATTTTCGATTCATATGATGTCACAGACTTAGGTTCTTCGAACATTATCGTGAAAATTTAGTTCAGGTAACTTGTTGTGTTTCTGTCTAATTGAACTCATTGACAACCATTCGATATATTTAAGCTTAAATTGTCAAACAATTATCCCCCATCCTTGTAAACCACTCTCAAACTTCGTAAGTTTTAGATCCAAGACTATGCTTATGGGTGTTAGAATTGATATCACATGTACCACAGCTAGGGATGAAAGTAGAAAAGAACATATATGAATATTCGCTTACCATGTTCAAATGGACAAATATGGATATTTGTATTTTAATATGAATCAAATATGGATATCAATTGTAAAAAAGTTTATATTGATATATACGGTAATACAAAAAGATCTGAATTCTAATAAAATTATTATTGATATATATTACAATATAATTTATTATGTTTAGTAAACAATTAACAACCTCTTTTTCCTCTGTCCAAATCCATGCATTCCCTTGATCTCCAACAACGTTAATGCCTCTTTGCCTCAACTTCATATAAATAATAACAGCATATGCCTCATGTAGGTTGCATCCTCTTGGCTTCGTGTAATAGCCTCTTTGTGATTATAATTTTAATTTACTAAACCATTTTATGAAAGTACTAATAAATATTTTAATGTGATCATTTTAAAATCACTTCATGTTTGATAATAATTTGATCCAAATTAAAAATTTATCTTTATTCGATCATTATTCATATATAACCTTATTTCAATACATATTCGTATTCGTTCTTTATTGGATCCAAATTCGTATTCGATGCATACCGATCCTAATTCCTGTCGAGTTATTTAAGGATAGAGTTTTCTAAACCCATGTCTTGTTCATATCCATATGCGAATAAGAGACTGTACGATTATTTTAGAGAGTCTATGTTGATGGTACATGCATTTATAGAGGAATTTGGGTGATTATCGAGTGTTCTTGTTACATATGTAAGTCATTTGGGCTAGCGCAGTCCAAGTCCAGGTCACTTAAATTGGAATCAAAATTATAATTAACTCATTATAACATATCAAATCATTTTACATAGAAATTGTTGAGAGAAGGGTAACAAGCCGCGTTGCCAATCCCTTTTGGATGACAAATCCAATTCTTCAAAACACAACATCCATTGAGCAGATTCTTTCATCATTAAGAGCAAGTGGCAAGAGTTTAAGAAAGCAAATATAGAGGTCAAAGCCATCCACACAAGGGGTGGAGACGATGGCATAGCAGAAATTCCCAAGACGAGTTCATCCAAAAAAATACTTAGAAACTAAAACAACCTCCAATGATTGGATGCTCAATGTATCATTTCATCCCATGATGCTTTGCATCATCATTCTTTGTTTGAGAATAGAAAAAATACAATATAACAAAAACAATACAAAGTAAAGCTACTTCGAGAAATTGTGGTAGTCAACCATCAACTAAATTAATGTCATGTTTTGATGAGCAACCCACACACACCAAGCAGATTTGTGATGCATTCGTCAATATTTTTGAGATGTTTATCTGAAGATCCACGAAGGCGGTGTTGCAACGGGCTCGCCAAATCAACTATCAGAGAGATGCACTCATTATGATATACTGCCAAGCATCAGTAGAACAAGTTGGCAAAGAAAAACACTCGAAATTGTTATTTAAATTTATATTTGAACTTGTAATGCCAGCTTTCGTAATATATGCCCTGTTACTTCGCAATTTTCGAAGAGATGTTCGTAATTTTCAGCATTGGAATGACATAAGTAACTTTGTTAACGGAGGAGATGTTGAACTTATAAAGTAGGTCTTGTTTGGTTATCTTCTTATGGGCAAGCAACCAAAGGAAATAAGATACTATGGGATCAAAAATTCCAATCCAAAGTTTTGGATGAAAGCTTAATGAAATACCACATGAGATTAGGAGAGCGTAAATCATTTTGTTGAGAGTTTCGAGCTTCACTATAACAAATTGAGCTATAGTGACGGTTTAGAAAAAATCCATCATTAAATTAGCCGTTGTTAAATATATAATGACAATATTATTCATTGCGAAATGAGTTTTTGTACTCAAAATTAGCAACGAATATCATATCTGTCATTATATCATTAGCAACGGTCCACATAACGATGCTTATCCGTTGCTATTTTTCAAAATATCAACTAATCGTCGCTATATTTTTAGTTCAAAATTTAACGACGATTAATTAAATCCCGAGTTTAATAACTAATCGTCGCTATATTTTTCCAAGCTACATTCGCATTCAACCCCAAGTTTGTATTTTTGTTTTAAAGAATTTTATCCTTATATTATCCATTTTCTTAATCACATTGATTGGTGCTCGGAAACAGAAAAAAAGATGTGTTGTAAGCGGCGTCGGTGATTGAAGGCAACTCTACCGGGCAAAGGAAGTATATTTGCCTTCCATCCTTGAATTTCTTCACAAATTTATCAATAAAGACACTCGGATCTTTAGCACTCAGCATCTTATTATTAAGCGGGAAACCTAGGTAAGAGAAGGGGAAAACCCCATGATTCCAAGGTAGAATTGTGTCGACTATATGTCTTTCTTCACTTGAAAGACTAAAGGAAAAATATTCGGATTTGTTCTGATTAATAAGGAGTCCATAAAGGTTGGAGACAATTTTAAAAGTATCTAAAAGATTTTTGAGTTTGTTGTTCGCATATTCGAGGAATATAAGTAGATCATCACAAATTGGATGTTGGTTATCATTGCCTCGATTCCGCATGTTAATCAACACATGTCACCCCCGCTTTGTGTCATGATCATGTTCTCCATCTAAAACCTCCATTTGACCCTTGGATTCTGCACGAATCCAAGCAACCGCCTCCTGTCATCCTCCGTCGGAGCTCAATCGCCTGACCCAATCACGCATGCATTTGGCTTCAAATCATGTCGAGGATCTCTCAAACCATAGTCCATTTTTGTGCAGATCATGACCCTAGAGAAACACCTGGAGCTTGGAATCGAGCCCTACTTTCAGCTCCAGGATGCACGACTTTGAAGCATTGCCATATCCCCCTCGATGGGATATGGAGAACATTTGTGGGCACTTGCAGTTGCGGGTGCGAGAGACTCCCATGAAGGAGTAGAGCTTCTCGACGGGGAGATTTGAACCTGGAGTGAGGAGAAATCACGGATCAAAGCCATAATAGGGAGGTGTTCTTCATGTTCTTTCAAACATCCTTGTAATCGTCCGATAATGAAGGGGTGCTAGGTCTAATCTCAACCGTTGAAGCCAAAACAAAATGAAGCGTCTCCTAACCGTTTGATCTCCTTAAGTGACGTGATAGGCCCTTCCTCAGCCTCTCATCTCCGCGTACGTAGGGGTAAATTACCGTAAACCCTCTCCCCCTTTAGTATTTTACCATTAATGTTGTAATTATTTTAGAACAATTAAAACTTTTTGGATAAATTACAAGGAATCCCTGAGTTGTGTGATATTTACATGTAGGTCCAACATTAGCTCAGCTCACATGCCCGCTACGTGAGCTGGGTAATTTATATATTTCATTTAATGTAGAAAATCAAGTTTAGGTTGAAAACATCTGGTGTTTTTGCACATGTGCTCCTAACTTTAATTTTATATGCATAAATATCCCTACTAACTTGATTTATTTTTGTATATGTTTTTATATTTTCTAAAAATACTTTCCATGCTAAAAAAATCATGAAAAATAAGAATAGGTTCGTGATTGATTGTTCTTGAATGCCCTATATTTTATTTTGCAATCCACACAATTTTCTATTTATTAAAAATCAAAGGAGTACGTTTCAGTCTTTGTTTGCCTTGAAAAATAAAAAAATATAAAACTTTGACTAAAAAATCAAGAAATTACCCACTGTTTATTACCTTATTTTATTACTCCAGACCAAAAATTAAAAAATATCAAAAAGAAACATAAAAAATTAGCAAAACCTTGCTAACCATAAAAATTTGCAAAATATTTTGGAAAATGGAAAAAATTTAATTTATACCCTATATTTTTATTGATACATATTAAAACATATAAAAATTATTTTTGAGAAATTTTGAACCTATTTAGTATTTTTAAATCTCAAAACAAATCGGTATATTTAAAAAGCCCTTGATTTTCTATATTTTGGACTTTAAAAATACCCAAATTTAGCAAAAATCCCCATAAAATAAGAAATAGAAGAAAAATGAAAAAAACACAAATATGTTTTATTTTGTAAGTTTTGACTATTATAACTATATTTATAATTAGAATTCCCTATATCGTATTATATTCTTATATATAATTATAGATAATCAATATTATTAGTAATTATTATAAATACCTTATAAATATTTTAAATCCCTTTAAAAATAAAAAGGACTATTCTTTAGGTATTTTTTATGATTTTGTGCAATTATATATTGTATTATTATTATCTTTATTATACATATTACATATGCATATATATATATATATGGGTAAAATGAGGCTGCCCCACCCCTATTTTCCCCTCATTTTTTAATTTATTTGGAAAATAAAAATGTGTATATTCATCACTATATCTCTCTAACATTCTATTAAAATTTCGTCAGAAACAGAGACTCCTAGGCCCTCCATCTAGACGTCATTTTTTTTAACGGTCGCAGGATTTTTTAAATCGACCCTGTTTGGATGGAGGCCGTAGGAGTCTCTGTTTCTAACAAAATTTTAATAGAATGTTAGAGGGATATAATGATGAATTTACAAATATTTTTTCCAAATAAATAAAAAAATGAGGGAAAAATAGGGGTGGGAGTAGCCAAGTTGGCTACTCCCAAGGGGCAGCCCCATTTAACCCTATATATATATATTCTTATATACCTTTGTTACATAATTTAAAAGAAAAGGAATTAAAATCAGTAAAATATAAAAAGGAAAAAAATAAAAAAAATAAAATTTTTAAATAAGTAATAAATAAAATAAATAAAATATATATAATTAATTAAAAACCCACAAAATATTGATTATTAAATTAATATTGTGCAACTATACATTATTACTAATTCATTATTTATTATAAATAATAATACATGCGACACCAACTTGTTCCATGAGTTCGCCCCTGATGAATCTCCACTCCTTTATACTATCATTTTGGCCTTAAAAACGCTAGTAAATGCATGTAAATACCTTTAAATTGCTTAATTTAGCATTCATTTTTTATTGTATAAATATCGTATAAAATATTGTTTTAATGCCAAAATTATAGAATAAAGAAAAGAAAAGAAAATTAATAAAATATCAAATATAATTTATGACCCTAAACTCTGAGACCTAGGCATCTGGATGACTGGGTCGATAAGGAATAAAGTAGAGGGAGATAAGGGCCAATAATACAATAAAATTCCATTTATTATTCATTATTTATTTTTTATGGGACCTATTTTATTCTTCATTCATTATTCTTCAAATAAATAAACTTTGTACATGAAATTTATAGATAATAAAATATAGAAAAATATAAAATTGATTTCATACAAAAATAATATAAAGAATAAAAGTTATACTCTAAATAAGATTCAGAAATCTTAACTTCTCGGAGCCATATCTCTTAAATAAAAAGCTCAAAAAATATCAAAATCTCCTTTAATTGTATCACTAGCGTACAATGCCCTTTTTGATTTGATAGAGTATCACTAGCGTATAATGCCCATTTATTTTGTTCAAATCCGTTTTGATTAGCATGGAATCCAATTTTTCCCCTCGACGGTGCTTCAGCTGCGCCACTCATTTCCGACCGTCCTAACACCCCTTCGTTCTAACCAACACCTCCATCATCTCCCCTTTTGCCTTTTGATCACCCGACACACTTCCATCCTCCATGTTCTCGCACAGAACAAGGGGACCACCTTTCCTCCTCCGCCACTCACCGGAGAGGCCCACATCCTCCATACTACACTTCATCTGCCTACCGAAAGCCATCCCTAGCTTCATTTTTGTCCCCCGAACTATCTCATGCATGAAAGTTAACAAAGGAGTTCGTTTTCAGAGCTATTGAACCACATGAGTGTCCTAGGTCCCCCACCACCGCCAACCCTTTCGACAGACCTGGGCTTGTCTTGAAGCCTCCAATTGAAGCATAAGGACCCATGGGTTCTTTTGGAACCAGAAGATGCGCATGAGAATGCCAGAGTGAGGAATACCCGCTTATCGAAGTTCGCAACTGGGGAGTTCTTCCTCAGTTCTTGCTGACCCCCTCTGCACCGTTCGATCATCATCAACATACCAGGTCTACAACCATCATCCGATCAAGTGAGCCAGCACCGTCCGATTTAAGTCTGGCATCTAATCTCAACCATCGCACCCAAATGGGCATCGTCGTACAGGGACTTGATGCGTGGCATAAGTGAAACGATTACAACCGTTGACCCACACCCTTGGACTGGGTATTTTGCTATCTAACCCAACCATTTTGTGTAATTATTTATTACTCCATAAACTTTCATATGTTGTTTATAAATTTAGTAATATTTGCAGTTAGCCTCCCAGACTTCTTATTATTGTGTTTAGGTCCTCCGCCATGTTACGTCACGTGCTTGTGCGCGTGAGGTACATGCATTATGCAGGTGGGCCCCCACAGTTATTTTTATTTTGATTTGGCCCATAACTTTTTATTCTAGTGTTATATTTTTGTCAAAAATTGGATCAAGGTCCTTGTTCTTTAATTTATTTACAATTATACCCCTATTAGGCCTTGCATTTTTATGTATTTGCTTGATTTATTTAAAATAGCAGTTTTGCTCAGAAAATTCCCAAAAATAGCATAAGGTTCCTACATGCTTGTATTTTCATGATATATATATATATACATTTATTTCGCATTTTAGACTTTTATTATTTATAAAAAATCATTTAGAGCACAAAAAGTCCCCATCTACAGTATAAATTCCTAAAAAAATAAAATCATTTCTGAAAATTCCCCCAAAAATGCATTTTGTTTATTAATGTATTTTTAACCTTCAAACAAAAAATCAATAAAAATAGAAAAATAAAACTCTTAAAAATTTAAAAAACCCAAAATCCTTTATAAAAATTTATAAAATTCCAAAAAATTCCAAAAATTGTGCTTTCCATTGTGTAATTTTGTCTATATTATTATTTATATTTTGAAATTAATTTGGAGAATTTGATACTTTTTGGTATTTTTCGTCTCCATTTTAAATCAACCTATTTATCTTGTCCTTGATTTAGGGTATTTTTGACTTAAAAAATATATTAAATTAGCAAAGTTATAAAAAACACAAAATAATAATAAATTATTTAAAATCAAAAAGATTTTGTTTCCTTTATTTTAATTATTTTTATTAATATTTATATCTATATTATCTTACATTGTATATATACTCTATATATCTATCTATATTATATTTTAAAAGAAAATGAAAGATAAAAGTATAAAAATATAAAATTTAAAAAAAAATACAAAATTATAAAACAAAAATAAAATATAAAAATATGAAGAAATTAAAAACCCACAAAAATCAATTTTGGCTAAGTATTTGAGAGACGAAGTGTGCATTGATTTTTTTTATCTTACCTGCTCTACTCCATTGCTTCCCATGTTCGACCCCTACTTGCTTGTCACTATACACTTTTAGTAGGGTATAATAGATTTTAACTCTTGCTCTTAATTGATTGATTATATGTGCGGGTTAACTGTTGAAACAACGGGATGATTTGAGCAGAAGTCGCCTCAACAACGGGATGAGCATGACAACACACGCATGACTCTTAGAGACAATGGCTTGACTTGCACCAGCACCTTACACATAGCTCTCCACGGATGAGGTGGTGAGGAGGCAGCTTCCTTTGGCTTGGGGTAGCATATGAGGGTAGTACTTCTAGGCGGAACCTCTCTTCTTCTTCTAGTGAAGGAAGTGCGCCTCAACTTGGTCTAGTAGTGATGAAGGCTAAAGACAGAAGTCGTGGGTTGCAATAAAGCTTCAAAAGAGGGATAGTCTACTGGCTCAAGAGGAAAATTTCTTGTATATATGTTGCACCATTTAGATATGTTGTACAGAGGCACTTGAAAAAAATGCAAAAAGAACTCCAAAAAAGTGGTGGGTCGGATTGAAAATTTAATAACCCCACCGGAGTGTATATAGTCAAATAAAGCAAAAAGCTTATGGTATCCATGTTACATCTCATGAAGCTTGCAGCGGGAGACTTAGCTACACTGGTTGAGCTCCCAAAAGTCTATACCTCTTATTCCCCCTCTTCTTTAGCCGGTTGCACTTGAACTTAGAAGGGAATACCCCGCTTCTCGAGGAAAGAGTTGCTAGACCGAGGCATTAGAGTTACCAGGTTGGGGGAGGATGTTTCTTTGTTACTTCTGAGGTGGGGAGCTACATATCACTTACACTGCATGGAAAGATTCATGGTCATTAGAGTTTGTGTATGTAGACTTGTTCTGATCTGGTTTATTAAGGAGTCTTGTCCATAGATTGGTGGAACTTAGAGGCTGTTGAGTTTTAAGCTTAAGTCCAAATAAGGTTCCAACACATTAATAATCCAAAGATCTGATTAAGCTCCATAAGTCAATTTAATGAAAGCAAGTTTAATAATCAGCCTTAATCCATGTATATTCTCCTCTTTTTCTTCTTCTTTCTTTCTTTTTCACTTCTTTTTCAAATAAGTGTTTGCTAAGGGACTAGCAAAGTTAAGTATAGGGGGGTGATGAATACCCATTCATCACTCTTTATTCTTATATTTTAGCTACAAAAACCTTTGCAAATACATGTAGATAGGTGTGAATACAAATAATTAGCAAAAAGCATGCATTGTGTAAAAACTAATAATTAGCATGTTTTTGTGCTAAAATAAAAGAATAAAGAGTAAAAAGAAAAAGAGGGAAATATTTAGAATAAATATTGAGCGACCTAATCCCAAGGGAGGGCTCAGCATGGGCCTGACCGCATAAAAGCCAAAGTAGGGGGAGATAGGGGCTCATGTGTGTAAATATATTTGTAAATATAATAAAAATATTTTCCTCCAAAAGAGACTAAAATGGGCTTGTAAATACTTGTATATATTTATAAATATAAAAATCAAAATAAAAATAGAAAACTAAAAAGAAAACAAAAACCTTCACCTTGTGCATATTCATCATGTACATAGCCACTCCTATATTTATTTTACCCCATAAATACATAAAATTAATTTCCAAAAATTTTGTAAATATTCCATATTTCATGTTGTAAATAAATAAAATCGAAATAACAAAAATAAAAACAAAATAAAAAGAACAAAATTAAAAACCAAAAAATATATTGTAAATATACCTTGTACATAGATATACATATCTATTTATTTCACCTATGTATATAAATAATAAAAATAAAATAAAAATATCTTTTTATTCCTAATTTTATGATATAAATAAATAAAATATAAAATAGGGATAAAAATATATAAAAATAACTAATTAAAAATCAAAAATCAAAAACCCTATATTGTACATATACCTATATATAGCATAAAGTGTAAATACTTTTTTTAGAAAATTAATTAAAAATCACAAAGAAATAGAAAAAAATAAAATAAATATTTTTCATGTTTTAAGTTTTTATTAATTCGATCATTTACTATTTTAAAATAAATAAACAAATAAATTGAACTTGGCGGATTCTGATTGGTCCACGGGGGTTTGTTGACCCCGGTCAACTTCCCCCACGGACCCTCTCCCCTTCGGATCTGGGTGACTGACCCGACTTCTCGATTTATTTCCCACTCGATCCGTCAACCGATTAACCTAACCCCAGGCTCCAATTGACCCTTGATCATCCCTGATTCTCGCCCGGGGTGTGTCTTAGGATCCGAGTCGCGAGTGACTCGCCCGACCTTCTTCTTCTCGGACCCTTGATCATATAAAACCTCAGCTCCGGCGATCTTGTTCTTCATCTTTGGACCTCCCCCTCGTCGCCTGTGACCTCTTCTGGTGAGCCTGAGTGACAACCGTGCCTGCCGGAGTAGCAGCGAGGCCCGGGAAGCCGGGAGCCACTGATCCGGTGGTTTTCACCTCCGTGCACCGCCGCGAGCGCGCTCAGCCTCGGGGAGACGACGCCCCCTTGCAGGCAATGACCCAGGAGCTCCCCGAGCTTCAGCCCAGTCGACAGCACCCGCCAGGTAACCTTCTTAGCTCGTAGATTAGCTTAGATTAGGAATTTCTCAGTTTTCAGTAGTGTAGCTCCTCCGCCTCCGCCCTTCGTTTCCGGTCACCCATTCACCCATCCGACCTTCGCTTCACGTCCACCAGACTCCTCTCCACCTTCTCCGCCCTTCCATTCCCCCTGGCTCGCCCGGGAGCAGGTACATTGGCTCTCACCCTCCGCCACTCGCCGGAGAGCCTCCATATCGCCCCATCTTCCATCGTTTGCGTGCGATGAAGGGTCGAGGCAGTTTGCCCTCGACCCCTCTTTCTTCTTGTGCAGGTATCAGGCCTATTCGACCTCATCTGGAGGTCGAGACTTCAGAGCACAGGCGCTCCAGGTCTTCCGCGTCACCGGAGCTCTCCGGAGCTCCCCGCCTTCATCGGAGCATCGCATCAGCCGCGTAGGTTCACGGCGGAGCCTTTCCGCACCTCAGGAGCAGCAGTGGAGGATCGTAGCACGTGCATCGGGCCGGCGAAGCTCGCCGGCCGACAGTTCTTCCACCATCTTCCCCGACCGTCAGATCAGCCTCGATGCTCCAGATTAGATCTCGTCCGTTCATTCATGGAGCAGCCTTGACCGCCAGATCCCTGAGGTTCGATCACCACCGTTGATCCAGTGAGATTTAGCCACGACACGTCTCCACCGTCAGATCCAGCACGTGGCTGAATCTCATCCGTCAGATCCGAGCCAGGCCCACCTTCGCAGTCCCACGTCGCAGCTCAGCCGTTCGATCATCCACGTGGGCTCTTCCCAGCCGTCGGATTGCTCCGAGGGTTTCACTTGTTGCGCGCCACCCAGTTCCAGCCGTTCATCCACAACGTGGCGCACATCCAGCCCTCGAGATTTAATAAGGGGTAAATTTATCTTAGGCCCTCTGTTTATGGTTTTTAATAGTTAGTCCTGTAAATATTTTAGCACGTTCATTTTATTCCGAATATTTTGCACTTTGGACCTCGTACTTTCTTTATTTGCATTTATGCCCCTGTCTGCGTGGACCACGTGCATCGTCACGTGAACTTTTTGGGACATTTGCACACGTAGCCCCGTTATTCTGAATGGTTATGAAATGAAGAAATATTTTTAGGAAATTGCATTTATACCCCTGTGCGTGGATTGATTTGTGCATGTGCGCTTATTCTTGGGTATTTTGCAATAAGCCCCCTGGACTTTTAAGATATGTTATTATTTAGTCCAAGGAACTTGTTTTTATTACATATAGGTCCCTCTGTGCCCCAGACACGTGCGACGCACGTGATTTCTTGGGAAATTTGCACCAAACCCCCCAGAGCTTTGGATAATTGCGTTTAGGTCCCTGTGCAGTGTGTCTTGGTCTTGATTTTTAATAAAATAGCAAATTTACTCCAAATTCCATGAAAATTGGATACATGGCTCCTGCCATGTTGTAAAATTTTCTAGAATTTTTGGAGACATTTTTGTTCTCATTTACTATTTTTAAAAATTCAAAAACATGCATTTTCTTTATTGTCTAATCTAAAAATTCACAAAAAAATATTAAAATAACTCTAAAAATTACAAAAAATTATCTACTATGTCTTTTGCCTTGTTTGATTTTCTGACTAAGTTTGGTCATTTTTCATCATATAAAACTTGTAAAAATTGAAAGACACCTATAAACTCATAAAAATTATAATAAATAATCTAAAAATCCAAAAACAATAATTCTAGTGCCCAAATTTTCCTTAAACTTTCTAGTTTATAGGAAAATTGCCTACAGGAGCTAAATATGCTTTTTGCATTTTAAATTGGCCTTTTACTTCTGACTGGACAGTACCTTCAATTTCTTACCTTGTTTGATTTTTAGAAAATTAAATAAAAATCAAAAAAATCCCAAAAATTCATTAAAAATAGTAAAAAACATAAAATACACAAAAACATTTTTATTGGAATTTTTGATTGATTTTTGATGCATTAAATAAATTTTTGAATTGCCTTGTTTACTTGTTTTCCTTATTTTCTTAACTCTTTAAAAATCCAAAAAAAATTTATAAAAATTAAAATCCACCAAAATACATTTTATTTTCTTTCATTCTATTTTTGACGACTTCGTAGGCTGCAAGGCCATCACGTGCTCCTCATGTTCGACCCTGGTCGCTATACCAGGTTAATAAAATATCAAGACCGCTATTTGTACTTGATTGATTTTTATCCGATTTGGTGGTCTCTTTTTCTTGATTGACATACGAGCGATTGAGGTCACAACGACCATTTGAGATATATCTGATCTACCTCGTTTGCTTAGCATTTTTGTGTCATCAGAATGGCGCCGTTGCCGGGGAGCACGACTTAGTAGTCGATTTATTTTTCTCGCGGCTTTCTTTTCGCGGCTTTTTGCATAGATTTCTGTAGATATCTTTTTTTTGACATTTTTTACAATAATCTGGTCTGACACTTGTCTTCTTTCTTGCGAGGGCCCGAGGACCGTGGAGGCAACTTTCGAGGAGCCGGCGCAACCGCGGGATTCGGGGCGGCTCCCTTCTGCACGGAGCCGCAGGAGAGAGCGGGAGAGGAGCTGAGTGAGAGAGGAGTAGATTAATTTTATTTCCCGCATATTTGAACTGTTGTAATAACACAGGGACAGCAGGACTTGGACTTTCGGGTCTGTTTCGCCGAGCACCGGTGTGCTCGGGGGACCCTTTAGACTAGCTTAGATTTTTCGCGGCTTTTTCGCGGTTTTAGATTTTTTGCTGCCTTTTACGATTTTACGCGGTTTTTCTCGAGCCACTAGACTTAGGATTTTCAGCTTGACTGTGCCGTAATTAGTAGGATCCCCACACTTAACTGCTTACCTGTTCCTATAGAGCGATAATTGGACCTACTAATAAATCATTAATAAAAATAGTTGAGTCGCTTTCCTGAGAGCCTACGCGCCGCGAGCCTGCCCCGTCAAGCGCTACTCCTGAACTCGACCTGTCGAGAAGAGGAGGTTTGGGTCTAGACCGGACTCTTTGGATCGAGGGCGAGTGACCAGCTAGACGGTGCTTTCGAGTAGAAATTGCTTGCTTAGGACTCGGTTTTCCACTACACCATATAGGTAGTTTTATTTCTGTCTTTAAATTCTGCGCGGATCATCTTGCATGTAGACTGCTGGAGTCAGGTACACATTTCTATCTTTGCATGCATCATTGATTTTCGCGCATCGGCTTTTTCATCTTCTCCCCCCTGTTTTTGACTTAATAACCAGGAGAACTGAAAAATTCGTTAGGCGTTTTTGCTTGCATTAAAAATATCTAAAAACAAAAACAATAAAATCGGGACTGCTAATCATACTTGACCTAAAAGACACTTCACTGGAAATCTGTCTTGGGGAGAATAACCCCCTCCTTGTTTGGTTTGGATGAACGAGAGAATGACCCGCACATTAGGATAGAGCCTCCGATCTTTTTTGACTGATTACCGGCTTTCAGTACGGGACAGTCGGTTGAGAAATATCTGGATACCTATTTACCTCACGTAATCGCTCTGATAGACTGAATGATCACCTAAAATAAAATCGACAAGATAGTTGACCGATCCCTTTCGGTCTTCAGCTTTGTGTGTAGGTGAATTGGGGGTTTGCTTGTTCATCTTGTGTGATTGCCAGATCCCTTCGATCTTTCCCCATCTTCATCCATCTGTTCCCCACCCTCCCTCCCTTCATTCCTCCTCTCTTCTTCTCCTTGACCCCTGGATGATGGATCCCCCTCACTGCGAGCCGACTCTTACGGCTTCTTCTCCATCTTCTGACCATCATTCCAGTCCACCTTCTAGGGAGGTCGGATCTCCGACCAACCTCCCGTTCCCTCCCTCCCATCCCATTCACCACTCTGGGCATGCTACGCTTGACGTCCGATGATACCAGATAGAGCAGATGCGAGACCCGGACGAAGTTGTTGCTGAGTTGAGAGCGCACTCTGTTGGTGATCAGAGAGAGCAGTGGAGATCAGCAGACATATCCTATTCCAGAAGGATGGAGGAGCACAGAGCCCATCGAGCTGAGTCAACTTCTACACTTGCTCCATTCGTCTTGGATTTGGATTACATTCAGCGACTGCCGACATTTGCAGGAGAGGCGCACGAGGAGTCGTATCTTCACCTGTCCGCATTCGAGGAGTTTTGTAGAACACAGAGATATTCAGATATTACTGCAGAGGAGCTGATGACGAGGACCTTCCCATTCACACTTCACGACAGAGCCATGAGATGACACCGACGATTGGGGAGGACATTCGAGACGTGGGGAGAGCTACGTCGAGAGTTTCTACAGAGATACTTCCCTCCACGTAGAGCAGATTTCATGCGGTCTTTGATCACCGACTTCTCAGTAGACCCCCAGGAGCCATTACATGAGGAGTGGTCGAGCTTTCTTAACCTCTTGAGGAGATTTCCTGAGCACGGACTTCCACTGACAGACTTGGTTGAGATCTCCATGCGGGGAATGACCGCAGAGCAGATAGCACTGGTGATTACCACATATGGCGGTTCACACCACAGTTCCGACCTTTACTTACTGGACACCATCTCGAGTTTACTTTCACAGAGATCTTCTTCACGAGATGTCGTAGTCGAGACAACACATGAGGACGATGCTGTACCAGTGCGGTGTGTTACTTTACATGATGAGTCAGCTTCTACACACCAGCCCGAGGACTTGGAGCAGACATCACCACTGACAGAGGAGATGACTGCGATAGCAGAGGTTCGGACCCAGAGTCTTCTCGAGTTCCCGTTGTTTTTACAGCTGGAGTTCGAGGCAGCCCCAGAGTTTCCAGTCGACGAGTCTTGGATATCAGATCTTCTGATATTCCAGGAACCGGAGGAGCCCCCACTACTACAACCATTATCTCAGACACTTCAGATTCCAGCCCCAGAGGACTCAGCTTCCTTTCTGCAGAGATACTTCTTGGATACAGACAGCTACCAGGACTCAGCCCAGCAGCCACAACTCGATGAGGGACACCACTTTGAGAGTACAGACACACAGAGTCCCGTCTTTGAGCCTTTTGTCCTCCACTTTGACGAGACAGACACTTCTGCTGAGGACCAGTTGGCAGCCAGCATAGCCGCAGAGCGAGGATCAACCACAGACATTTTGCCAGCCTCAGCGGTGCTGACAAGTACCTTCTCCTGCTTCCAGATTGCCGACACCTACACTTCCGATGATGATGCAGCCTGGTGCACCGAGAAGATACGTCACAGCAACGCAGATGCCAATCTAGATCCTGATCCTCTTCTTGTCACTTCTGATCTTACATCTTTCCCCGAGGGTTATCTGCGGGAGGATACCGCACTCGATGAGTACTCGGTTGCACCTGCTGAGACTGTTTCTGATCTGGTGGAACACAGAACCGAGTCTTTAGATCATTCTGATTCTGAGTCTTCTCACCTCGACGACCCTCGCGAGGATGAGCCCATTCTGCAGATATTCGATGATTTGCCTGATCTGATTATATTTCATGCATCGAATATCAGTATGCTTAGAGAGTCTCCTGATCTTGACCGCACATATCTATTTGAGACACTGATTGATGTGGAGGATTCTATTACTGATCCATCCTTCTCCACGTTTGATTTCTTCGGCTCTATACTCTCACTCCAATCTGACCCAGAGCCGTTGATTTTTTTTTTGCTACCGGACCCCGATCACTTCTTTCTATATCACTGGCCGGTAGCAGACACCCGCTTGATTGCATACCTGGGTGTCTTTGTTTACACTGTTGAGTTCGTCGCTGTTCTCATACCGAGATTGCGACAACAGTACGACATTCGCCTTACCGATGCCGTCCTGAACCTTGATACTGCATTATCCTAGCCTTTGCGCCCAGCTAGGGGCGTAAAATCTAGCGCTTGTTGAGAGGCACCTCAAAATTGTACTCTTTTGTATATACGTGTTTTGTCTTAGCTTGATCTTTCTGTCTTCCGTTCTTGTTTTCACCCCAGGTCTCGCCTAGGATTATCTTTGCTATACTTAGGATATTCCTCATCCTAAGTATAGGGGGTGGAAACACCGGGTTGTTCATTCGTTCTATTTCATCACTTCTGTTGTGTTGCCTATACTTAAGGTGCTTCACCTTAAGTATAGGGGGAGTGATGCCCCTCCACATTGCATATATGTGTCGATTTTCTTCGTATCTTGTTACCCCTATTTTGCTGCCTATACTTAGGGATATTTTACCCTAAGTATAGGGGGGGCAGACTCTGTACATTCTTCACTCGGATTTCCCTTCATGTACAGCTTGCTATACTTAGGATTATTTAATCCTAAGTATAGGGGGAAACCACCGAGTTCTCCTCATTCTATTCATTCATTCATCTCTGTATCTAGCCATTCCTTTTCACTTCCCTGTTACTAAGCACGAGTTATGTCTTCTTCATCGCTCTTGATCACTCTGAGGACATCGTTCGAGCTAAGTATGGGGGGTGTGTATATATTTCATATATACTTTAGCCATAACTCATACTTTGTGTGAGTGTGTTAATAAATAAAATGGCTAAAAACCCTAAAAATCACAAAAATTAAAAACTTTTCCTGTAAATAATCATTCTTTTATTTGCACATACATAGCTAGTGTACAAAATTATTTTTTGTAAAAATGTTTTCAAAAATCTTTTATGTAAAGTCTGTGTAAATATTTTCTTATCAAAATTATGTATATAGTACAAAATTTTTCCAAAATGATTTGAATACAAAAGTTTGCAAAATTCTTGTGTAAATGTGTGTAAATACTGTTGCAAAACTTGCATTTCATGCATTCATCCATTCATGATTTCAAAACATTTTTCAAAAATTTTGCACGATTGTAAATATTTGTAAATAGCATTTTTGTATATACGTATATAGTTTTTCTGGGTGATAGTTGACATTTAAACTATCCTGGAATTGAATTGAGAAATGGAGCTTGATTAAGATCTTAATCCACCTAATTCTAAGAGGACCTTATAGGGCTTAGGATTAAGGCTTTTCAGGTCCATAAGGACTTAATTCTTTGAGTCCACTAGGCTATGAGCATATGTCATCTTAATGAGCCTAAGTAGAGCACTTAACAACACACGCATGACTCTTAGAGACAATGGCTTGACTTGCACCAGCACCTTACACATAGCTCTCCACGGATGAGGTGGTGAGGAGGCAACTTCCTTTGGCTTGGGGTAGCATATGAGGGTAGTACTTCTAGGCGGAACCTCTCTTCTTCTTCTAGTGAAGGAAGTGCGCCTCAACTTGGTCTAGTAGTGATGAAGACTAAAGACAGAAGCCGTGGGTTGCAATAAAGCTTCAAAAGAGGGATAATCTACTGGCTCAAGAGGAAAATTTCTTGTATATATGCTGCACCATGTAGATATGTTGTACAGAGGCACTTGAAAAAAATGCAAAAAGAACTCCAAAAAAGTGGTGGGTCGGATTGAAAATTTAATAACCCCACCGGAGTGTATATAGTCAAATAAAGCAAAAAGCTTATGGTATCCATGTTACATCTCATGAAGCTTGCAGCGGGAGACTTAGCTACACTGGTTGAGCTCCCAAAAGTCTATACCTCTTATTCCCCCTCTTCTTTAGCCGGTTGCACTTGAACTTAGAAGGGAATACCCCGCTTCTCGAGGAAAGAGTTGCTAGACCGAGGCATTAGAGTTACCAGGTTGGGGGAGGCTGTTTCTTTGTTACTTCTGAGGTGGGGAGCTACATATCACTTACACTGCATGGAAAGATTCATGGTCATTAGAGTTTGTGTATGTAGACTTGTTCTGATCTGGTTTATTAAGGAGTCTTATCCATAGATTGGTGAAACTTAGAGGCTGTTGAGTTTTAAGCTTAAGTCCAAATAAGGTTCCGCCACGTTAATAATCCAAAGATCTGATTAAGCTCCATAAGTCAATTTAATGAAGGTAAGTTTAATAATCAGCCTTAATCCATGTATATTCTCCTCTTTTTCTTTTTCTTTCTTTCTTTTTCACTTCTTTTTCAAATAAGTGTTTGCTAAGGGACTAGCAAAGTTAAGTATAGGGGGTGATGAATACCCATTCATCACTCTTTATTCTTATATTTTAGCTACAAAAACCTTTGCAAATACATGTAGATAGGTGTAAATACAAATAATTAGCAAAAAACATGCATTGTGTAAAAACTAATAATTAGCATGTTTTTGTGCTAAAATAAAAGAATAAAGAGTAAAAAGAAAAAAAGGGAAATATTTAGAATAAATATTGAGCGACCTAATCCCAAGGGAGGGCTCAGCATGGGCCTGACCGCATAAAAGCCAAAGTAGGGGGAGATAGGGGCTCATGTGTGTAAATATATTTGTAAATATAATAAAAATATTTTCCTCCAAAAAGAGACTAAAATGGGCTTGTAAATACTTGTATATATTTGTAAATATAAAAATCAAAATAAAAATAGAAAACTAAAAAGAAAACAAAAACCTTCATCTTGTGCATATTCATCATGTATATAGCCACTCCTATATTTATTTTACCCCATAAATACATAAAATTAATTTCCAAAAATTTTGTAAATATCCCATCTTTTATGTTGTAAATAAATAAAATAGAAATAACAAAAATAAAAACAAAATAAAAAGAACAAAATTAAAAACCAAAAAATATATTGTAAATATACCTTGTACATAGATATACATATCTATTTATTTCACCTATGTATATAAATAATAAAAATAAAATAAAAATATCTTTTTATTCCTAATTTTATGATATAAATAAATAAAATATAAAATAGGGATAAAAATGTATAAAAATAACTAATTAAAAATCAAAAATCAAAAACCCTATATTGTACATATACCTATATATAGCATAAAGTGTAAATACTTTTTTTGAAAAATTAATTAAAAATCACAAAAAATAGAAAAAATAAAATAAATATTTTTCATGTTTTAAGTTTTTATTAATTCGATCATTTACTATTTTAAATTAATATAAACAAATAAATTGAACTTGGCGGATTCTGATTGGTCCACGGGGGTTTGTTGACCCCGGTCAACTTCCCCCGCGGACCCTCTCCCCTTCGGATCTGGGTGACTGACCCGACTTCTCGATTTATTTCCCACTCGATCCATCAACCGATTAACCTAACCCCGGGCTCCGATTGATCCTTGATCATCCCTGATTCTCGCCCGGGGTGGGTCTTAGGGATCCGAGTCGCGAGTGACTCGCCCGACCTTCTTCTTCTCGGACCCTTGATCATATAAAACCTCAGCTCCGGCGATCTTGTTCTTCATCTTTGGACCTCCCCCTCGTCGTTTGTGACCTCTTCTGGTGAGCCTGAGTGGCAGCCGTGCCTGCCGGAGTAGCAGTGAGGCCCGGGAAGCCGGGAGCCACTGATCCGATGGATTTCACCGCCGTGCGCCGCCGCGAGCGCGCTCAGCCTCGAGGAGACGACGCCCCCTTGCAGGAAATACCCCAGGAGCTCCCCGAGCTTCAGCCCAGTCGACAGCACCCGCCAGGTAACCTTCTTAGCTCGTAGATTAGCTTAGATTAGGAATTTCTCAGTTTTCACTAGTGTAGCTCCGCCGCCTCCGCCCTTCGTTTCCGGTCACCCATTCACCCATCCGACCTTCGCTTCACGTCCACCAGACTCCTCTCCACCTTCTCCGCCCTTCCATTCCCCCTGGCTCGCCTCGGAGTAGGGACATCGGCTCTCACCCTCCGCCGCTCGCCGGAGAGCCTCCATATCGCCCCATCTTCCATCGTTTGCGTGCGCTGAAGGGTCGAGGCAGTTTTCCCTCGACCCCTCTTTCTTCTTGTGCAGGTATCATGCCTATTCGACCACATCTGGAGGTCGAGACTTCAGAGCACAGGCGCTCCAGGTCTTCCGCATCGCCGGAGCTCTCCGGAGCTCCCCGCCTTCATCGGAGCATCGCATCAGCTGCGGAGCTTCACGACGGAGCCTTTCCGCACCTCTGGAGCAACAGGGGAGGATCGTAGCGCGTGCATCGGGCCGGCGAAGCTCGCCGGCCGACAATTCTTCCACCATCTTCCCCGACCGTCAGATCAGCCTCGACGCTCCAGATTAGATCTCGTCCGTTCATTCACGGAGTAGCCTTGACCGCCAGATCCCTGAGGTTCGATTGCCACCGTTGATCTAGTGAGATTTAGCCACGACGCGTCTCCACCGTCAGATCCAGCACGTGGCTGAATCTCATCCGTCAGATCCAAGCCAAGCCCACCTTCGCAGTCCCACGTCGCAGCTCAGCCGTTCGATCATCCACGTGGGCTCTTCCCAGCCGTCGGATTGCTCCGAGGGTTTCACTTGTTGCACGCCACCCAGTTCCAGCCGTTCATCCACACACGTGGCGCACATCCAGCCATCGAGATTTAATAAGGGGTAAATTTATCTCAGGACCCTCTATTTATGGTTTTTAATAGTTAGTCCTGTAAATATTTTAGCACGTTCATTTTATTCCGAACATTTTGCACTTTGGACCTCGTACTTTCTTTATTTGCATTTATGCCCCTATCTACGTGGACCACGTGCATCGTCACGTGAACTTTTTGGGACATTTGCACACGTAGCCCTGTTGTTCTGAATGGTTATGAAATGAAGAAATATTTTTAGGAAATTGCATTTATACCCCTGTGCGTGGATTGATTTGTGCATGTGCGCTTATTCTTGGGTATTTTGCAACAAGCCCCCTGGACTTTTAATACATGTTATTATTTAGTCCAAGGAACTTGTTTTTATTATATATAGGTCCCTGTGTGCCCCAGACACGCACGACGCACGTGATTTCTTGGGAAATTTACACCAGACCCCCCAGAGCTTTGGATAATTGCGTTTAGATCCCTGTGCACTGTGTCTTGGTTTTGATTTTTAATAAAATAGCAAACTTACTCCAAATTCCATGAAAATTGGACACATGGCTCCTGCCGTGTTGTAAAATTTTCTAGAATTTTTGGAGACATTTTTGTTCTCATTTACTATTTTTAAAAATTCAAAAACATGCATTTTCTTTACTGTCTGATCTAAAAATTCAAGAAAAAATATTAAAATACCTCTAAAAATTACAGAAAAATTAGCTACTATGTCTTTTGCCTTGATTTTCTAACCAAGTTTGGTCATTTTTCATCATATAAAACTCATAAAAATTGAAAAACACCTAAAACGCATAAAAATTATAATAAATAATCTAAAAATCCAAAAACAATAATTCCAATGCCCAAATTTTCCTTAAACTTTCTAGTTTATAGGAAAATTGCCTCTAGGAGCTAAATAGGCCTTTTTGCATTTTAAATTGGCCTTTTACTCCTGACTGAACAGTACCTTCAGTTTCTTACCTTGTTTGATTTTTAGAAAATTAAATAAAAATCAGAAAAATCCCAAAAATTCACTAAAAACAGTAAAAATCATAAAATACACAAAAACATTTTTATTGGAATTTTTGATTGATTTTTGATGAATTAAATAAATTGTTGAATTGCCTTGTTTACTTGTTTTCCTTATTTTCTTAACTCTTTAAAAATCCAAAAAAAATTATAAAAATTAAAATCCACCAAAAATACATTTTATTTTCTTTCATTCTATTTTTGACTACTTCATAGGCCACAAGGCCATCACGTGCTCCTTGTGTTCGACCCTGGTCGCTATACTAGGTTAATAAAATATCAAGACCGCTATTTGTGCTTGATTGATTTTTATCCGATTTGGTGGTCTCTTTTTCTTGATTGACACATGAGCGATTGAGGTCACAACGACCATTTGAGATATATCTTATCTACCTCGTTTGCTCGACATTTTTGTGTCATCATCAAACACCTAACTATTTTGCATGCACCCATAGTCTTCGCATTCAGACTTAGATTAATTAATTGTTGGACCTAGTTTTGAAACTGCATGCCATGAGAGCCCTACTTACAACGCTTGCAAGATCCACAGTGGTGGACACCGAGGAGGCTCCAAGACCATTCTCTAAGTTTCATTTGTGGTGTTTAGCATTTGATTTTTCATGCTCGCAATTTCCTACTTAGGATGATTTCCGTATACATATCAACATATAACATAGGTTTACAAATTCATGTTTTGCATCTCGCATGGAGAGAGCTGGGAAGCATTATAAGTCTTCTAACTGTGCATTCATCATTTAGCACTAAGGTGAGATTTCCATATTAGTGTCATCTTGCATTGCTTTTCCTCTATCTCCCTCCATTTTTGGATCATACATGAATCAAATAAAATACAAAAAACGCTAGGCGCTTGTATTGAATTTACTCAAAGCAATTGATAACACAAAAAAAATTAAAAAAAGGGTATGTTAAAAATATTTGACCTAAATAAATTGATTAATTGGACTCATTTCATTGGGTGAGCAAAGCCCTCATTTTCTTTCAGGTTGCATTGGAAGGTCTCTTTCCCAGTGAGAGAGCATCTTCGTAAGGATTCGAGCTCAAAATCCAGTCTGTGGTTGCCTTGTGTATCGCTCTGGTTTCTGAAGTATTGGCTCTTCTATCGTACATAGACGAGTAGGGCTTGATCAACGATGATGTTCTCTATTGTGTAGAGCATCGACCTTGTCTAAAGTATTGAGATTAGGACACACCTTCACGAGGGTGTCTGTCTCATCGTCTTGCATCCAAGTAGGTCTTTGCACGCTCAGGGTGATTTCGTTGCGAGAAAGGTTCGAAGTAGTGGTTTCGCCTATCATCTTCTTCCCTCTATTTCTTTGGCTGAGTAGGGATCCAGGAAGGGTTACAAGGACCTCAAAAAGTGTAGACTACTGGTTACAAAGGAGGACAAGTATGAGATTCTTTTCTGGCAGTACTCTCTCTCCTATAGGCATAGCGCTCTAAGGACTCGTTAAAAGATAAATTGCTTGAAAATCAAATCGAAAACCGACAAAGATAATTGATGAACCTTTACGGCTTCATGTGTAGAGTTGGTAAATCCATTGGTTTGAGGTTTGATTGATTAGTCTTATTAAGGTCAAGATCAAAAACATCGTGCACTCGTGCAATTTTGCTCTCCTTCCTATTTGACTCATGCTCATCATGAGCCTTCTACTGTTTTACATTATTTTTATTACTTATTTGTTTTCGTGCTCTTCATCTATCATCTATCTCTTTTGACCATCTCAAGATGTCATCACACCGATGGTTTAATTGGGACGCCGTCAACGTCCACATAGATTCCATGTCGCCAACATCTCCAATAAGATGGGGTGATCTCCATAAAGTTCATTCAGATCTTGCAAACTTCTCTTTGGATTCTCCGATTCTCTCTTCTTTCAATACTTGTCTTTATCCAATAAATCTGTTGTTGGGGATGAAATCACAACATGAGCTAGTTCTTCCTCTCAAATAAACCGGGACTACTCTTGTCCCAGAATCAACCCCTTCTGGATGGAGATCGATTTCAGTCAATATCCTATTCTCCATCTTTAATAATCTAGGATTGACCTTAATTCCATATTCATCTCAACAGTTGGTGTTCATATAGAGACTGATCATGTTTTACTTCGTCATGCAGATCATCAACCCGAACACGATCCAGAAGATCAAGTCGATTCAGAGATGGCTCCTACAGGAAGAGGAAAGGAACCCCAACCCAACCAGCAGAGTAGGCAGATCAGGGGGAAGGGCAGTACACTACACAGAATGAAGTCAACACTCAGCTGCTTGCTTCTTTACATGCCATCCAACAATAGCTGACTAATCATGCACTGGCCCAAACTGCCTTCTAAGATATGTTGAATGGTTTGAGGAGGAGGGATAACGAGAAAGATGCCAGGAGGGAGGATGAACCAGAACCAGAGAATGAGTTTAACCAGGGAGGTGCATGAGATGAATTCTCAGTGGATGGACACTACTATGAGAGAAGGGAAACTGGACCATCGTCGTTGAATCCAAATTTGAAGGAAACCTACAACCCTAGGGCAAGACGTGTCATCGAGTGGATCTAGATTCCACCAATCATACCTATTTTGAGCTGAAGCCGTAGTTCCTGTCTCTACTTCCCAATTTCCATGGGAACACAATAAAAGTACCATACATCCACCTAAATAAATTTGGCTGCATCTTTGCCACAACACATTACCCCAATATTCCTCTAGGGCAATCAAGATGTATGCTTTTCCTTTCCGACTCCAAGATATGGCCATCTACTGGGTCGATCATCTAGAAAAAGTAGTGACAACCTGGGAGGAGTTGAAATCTGCATTTTCCCATAAATTTTACACTCTTGGACGACTGAATCAGACGCATGCCCGCATCTCTAGCTTTTATCAGCAACCCCATGGTGAACGCGCTTTTTATCAAGGGTCTGAATATGTCGTCGTGGCGACCCTCAATAAAAGGCGAGTGATCAACAATTGACCCACAATCAAAGAATAAAACAATCAAGCTCAAAGGAAGTGTGAATCAATCTTTATTTACTCTACCATAAAATGTATAGGGAACAAGCATGTAGAGGTCGAACCACAGAGAGCAATACAAAAATGCATGAGCCTATATGTGCATACCAGTCATTCTTGAGTGAAGTGGGTCTCTCTTTTTTTTAATTTATTTTTTTTTATTATTTTTAGGGTTTTTCATTTTCTGGACTCAACATAGAAATAATTATACCATATGCAATAATTTTTTTTTTTGGAATTTTCCAAAAACATTTTCTAATTTTTTTGTATTTTCTAAATCAAACAGTGCAAAAATGGCTCCTACTCTATTTTTAATAATCAGGAAAAATGCCAAAAATTCAAAATAAAATACGCGCGTGAACCAGCATGGCATAGAGCATCTACTCTAATTTTTGTGGATTTTTAGGAGCCATCTTGGTATTTTTAATAAATAGGTAAAGATACGAAATTAAAACAGCCTGGCAGGGGTATTTTTGCAAATAAAATAAACTCCAGGGGCATCAGTGCAAAAATACATACTAAGATAAACATTTATTTTAATTTTTAGAACTATTCTACAATATACAAAAACCGCCAGGGCATACTTGCAATTTTCACGCGCCTCACGTGGGACTGCACGTGAGGCGCGGAAGGACCTAAATGCAAATCTGATAAACTTAGGGTCCTTTCTGCAAAATATACAATTTATTTACAACGTGCTATTTAATTTACAATATTAAAAATTAAATATACAAAAGAGCGGGGGTATATAAGAAAATTACCCCCTAAGTGCGCGCGATCCAACGGTTCTTCGTTCGCCACTTGACACGCGTCACCATCTCCTCGCCCGATGACGCTTCGCCGATGAAGCGTTAGGATTAGATCATTTGAGATGATCCGACGGTTGCTGCGTGGCTTCATCGGACGGTTGGGCTTCGATCTGGACCTGCGCTCCTGATCCAACGGCTGCTGCTGCTCGCGAAGAACAGGGAAGAACGGCTGACTTCCCTGGCTTCGATCGGTGATTCCTCCGCCTCCAGGCGCTTAATGTTGCTGCTCGTGCCCTCCAGGCGTCCGGCGAAGTGGTGCGCACCGTTCGAGATGCTCCAGAAGGTCCAGGACCTCCTGGATCGGCTGGACGAGCTCGGAGAAGACAAGGAGGTCCTGGAACCTTGAAGGGACTTGAATCGAGCCCCAGAGGGCTCCTTTCAGCTTGAGTCCTGCACCAAATGAAAGAGGGGCTCGAGGGGGTCTTCCTCGACCCGAGGTTTAGGATAGACGAACGGGGAAAGGTGGAGGGCGGCGAGGTCCGACGAAGCGGAGGAGGTAGGACCTCGATTCGCAGAGCTGGGCGAGCTCTGGTTGATCTTGGAGCGTGGGTGCGTGGAGAATACGTAGGGGAAGGCGATGAGGTGGGGCGAAGGGTCAGATAGCGTGCTGATCAGAGTAGAGAGGTTCGCCGGAGCTAAACTCCGACGAACTTCGATCTTAAGCTAATCGAGCACCTGAGGCTCTACTGACTGGTCTAAAATCTAAACTACGAAGTAACGACTAAAACTAAGCTAAAAACGGAAAGAAAGCAGCTCTTATACCTGGTGTGCGACCAGGGAGCAGGACCTCCGGCGACGCGGCGGCCGTGGGCGCTCCTTCGACTCCTCCAACTGCCTGAAGCTTCCAGGAGGACCCTCCTGTCACAAGGAACCTCAGAGGACTGGAATAGACGGTGGAAAACGACGGAAAGGGAGGCCAAAATGGATGAGGAGGTCGGAGGGTTTATTTATAAGCAAAGTTTGCGCCCTTATTGGCCGGCAGATCTTGGTGAATCTAGATGCTGTACAAGGAATCATGGGATGCGGCGTGATTCGTGGATGTTCGGGGAACAAATCTCATAAAGGGTCTTATCACCCTCGAGCAACACAATCGGCGTGAAAAAGCGAGGAAGAGGGACCTCTCGTGACTTGTCAGAGGGGCCGTCCTCGAGTCAGAAGAGTTGACCCGAGGTCAACTTTTGCCGGCCTGTGGTTGGTCCACGGGGGCCGCTAGAAGACAAAATAGGCTGGAGTATCAAAGAATGAATTATTTAAGCTAATAAACGATTTTATTATTTTTCAAGTATAAAATAAAAAATCTTTATTATTGTATGTAGTATTTTAATACGATTTTTATTTATTTTTATGAATTATTTTATTACGGTTTTAATTGAATAATGTGTATATGTGTATATCTACCTGTATTTTTGTATATTTTATTTTTAATTTATTTATTTTATTTTATTATTTTAGTTTCTTATTTTATAATTTTATAACTTATTTTTGTGAGTATAAGTATATTTTTATTTTATTTTTATGAGTTTATTTATATTTTTAAATAAATAGGTGTATGTGTATGTATGTATACTTATAGGTACTTTACCTATATATTATATTCATTTAATTTATTTAATGAATTTTATTTGTTTTTATTTTTGTTTTGTAGTTTTAATGAATGATATATTACATGTACATTATTATAAAATATGGATGAATCAAAGAATAAAAGAATTAAGTTCCCCCTTTTTTTTTTTATTTTATTTATATACATGTATGTAGCATAGGTCTTTTGTCTATGATTATTATAGACTTATTTTATTTATCAAATTCTTTTTGGTTTTCTTGTAATTTCAACATGTACATGTATTATATATACTATTTACAAACTTTTAAAAGTATAATTTTGTACAATTACTAAATATTGAATAAAATGAGTATTTTAATCAGTCTTATGTACAAGGAAGGTCAAAAACCTAACTTCCACAGATGGACTCCAAAAATTATGGAAATAATTTTACAAAATAGTTTATGAAATGCTAGATACAATTAAAGGTGAGTTTGATTGATTTGGAGTTTTTATTTGCAAGATATGAGTCTGTGAAGTTGAGATTTTTGCTTTTTATTTTGTGTATAAAATGTACACTGTATATTATTTTTGCACAAACTCAATTTTGTAATTTTATTTACATTATTATCTACAACTTTTATGTACAAAGTTTCTTTATTTGATGAATAAATAATTATGTACAAAATAGGTGCCAAAAATGCAATAATGGAAGAATGAATAAATGATGTATTTATTGAATGTTGGCCCTTATCTCCCCCTACTTTATTCCTGGTCGACCAAGTTCATGCTGGCCTTGGTCTCGGGGTTAAGGTCATAAAATCTTTGCAATATTTTATTCCTTTTTCTTTTCTTCCCTTTATTCTATAATTTTGGCATTAAAAACCTTATTTTATGTACAATTAATGCCAACAATAATAGATGCTAATATGAACAAATTAATGCTCTTTACATGCATTTGCTGGGGTTTTTAAGGCCAAAATGATAGAATAAAGGTGATGAAATGGAGATTCATCACCCCACAAAACAATACATGATGCATGAGAGAGATTCATTGAGTTACAAGAAAATGTCCCTACCACAAAATCCCCAAGACTAGTCTTGTGTAGCACTTCTTTGGTGGATTGGAACTAGAAAGCTAGAGGCTCATAGATGTCGGTTGTGGTGGCTCACATTTCAACAAGGATGAGGATGTTGTCTGGAATATTTTTGAGGAGATGGGTTAAGGAGAGGCTGCTCAATCCTCATCACACGCCTACATGAAGATGCCCACCATCATCAACAAGCCTGTCAACATGGCTACCCATGCCGAAGTCAAGGATGAAAGCTCCAACCTCGTCATCATTGGGAGCCACTTGTCCAAGGTCGACATCATGAGAAGAGGTCGCAAGACCTCGAAAAACTTCCAGTCATCGAGAAGAGAACCCATGACTTGGAGAAGCTCGATTTGATCCCCCAACAGTTGGAGCAGCTAGTCTGAGCTCTGAATGCTAATACTTCAACACTGTGTCTACCATTGTCGAGAACCCTGCTGAGCAGAAGGAGTCACCACCGATACAACCGTCTCAACCGAGTCTCCCACAGGACAATTTGTCCATGACATGCACTACATGCAGGTCCTAGAGCAACCCTTGCTGTCCCAAAATCGGATGATTGTTTATCAACCAGAGTTGCAGCCAGACTACCAGGAGCAGTTCTCTCCAGCCCCACTGCAGATTTAAGAGATCAATGGTATGTGGAAACATGAATAACAACTAACCCATCCTCAGGGTTAGACTTCAACCAGCCGACCACATCACCAGTTGCAACAGGGAGGGAGAAACTTCCATCCATACCCACCCTCGAACTAGCAACCTCTGCAATATGGGAACACATGTAGGCAGGGGTATCAACAACAGTAGTCCGGCTATCGTCATATGGGTTTCACCCCGCAGCAGCCAGCTGCATCATATCAAAATTCTTATCCCTCCCAACTATACTCACAATATTCTTCTTGCCCTCCTCCTCATCATTTTTCACAAGGTTACCAGCAACAACCTCACCCATACTATTAAAAATAGAGACCCCAAGTGGGCCACTCTTCTGAGGTTGCGCAAGTGAACCCGACCCTCGCATGCCTGGAGTAGCTAGTAAAAAACATGGTTGAGATGATCCAAAAGATAGACGACCTGATGGGTGCCAAAACCGTCATACTGGATTAGGTCAAGGCTAATCCAAATAACTTCTGACATAAGAAGCATGTAATTTGCAGTGATATGCCCGATTCAGGTAGGAATGATTTGTTTATATCTAATGTTGTAACTCTCAGGAGTGGTAGAGAACTATAGCCATCAACAGCTGCAATGGGAAAGCATATGACTCTGAAGCTGACTTGGACAGTGTAAGTGATAGCGGCTCTCCACCTCAGAAGTGACAAAGAAACAACCTCCCCCAACCCGGTAACTCTAATGCCTCGGTTTAGCAACTCTTTCCTCGAGAAGCGGGGTATTCCCTTCTAAGTTCAAGTGCGACCGGCTCAAGAAGACGGGGAAGACGAGAATGGGTCAAGGCCAGTGTAGCCAAGTACCCTTGGAAGCTTGACCAGTGTAGCCAAGTCTTCCGCTGCAAGCTACATAAGGTGGATCATGAGTCTCAAGCTTTGCTTATTGCGCTTTATATACATACTCCGGTGGGATTATCATTTTCTATCAGACCCACCACTCTTTTGGAGTTATTTGCACCATTTTTTTTTCTTTTTCTTTTTCAAGTGCATCTATACAACATATACATGTGCAGCATATATACAAGGAGTTTTTCCTCTTGAGCCAGTAGACTATCCCTCTTTTGAAGCTTTATTGCAACCCACGGCTTCTGTCTTTAGCCTTCATCACCACTAGACCAAGTTGAGGTGCACTTCCTTCACTATAAGAAGAAGAGAGGTTCCGCCTAGAAGTACTACCCTCATATGCTACCCCAAGCCAAAGGAAACTGCCTCCTCACCACCTCATCCATGGAGAGCTATGTGAAAGGTGCAGGTGTCCAAGTTAGGCCACGGCCGACAAGAGTTATGCGTGTGTTTTTGAAAAGTTCTAGTTAGTCCACTGAGGTGACTTGAACCTAGCCCTGATTTCTCAAAGAATTAAGTCTAAATAGACCTGAAGTACCTTAAACCTAGTTCCCATAAGGTTCCAGTGTAGTGAGGTGCAGTAAGGTCCAACCGAGCTCCATTCTGAGACTTTATTAGACTGATTCAATCATCAAGCTCACTCAAAAAGAGTATGCAAGGTATGCTTATGCTATGCACAATGAATGATGCAATTTTTCACAAAGGATTTTTTAAAGCATTAAAGAATATTTTTACACAACGGAATTTTGCACATAAGAGCTTGACACAAATACAAGGTATATACCCTTATTTACACGGGTGTACTGCTTTATTTACAAAATGTATGAATTTATACAGACTTTCCATGAAATAGTTTATTTAGGTTGTTGAGATAGAAATTTACGTACTTTATTTCTTATTTACAGGTATTTGTAATAGTGATCTTATCCTTCGGTTCTAGTTTTGAAAATAGTTTTTGCAAACTGTAGTACACGATAGTTTTTGCAATCATTTACACACATTTGAAAACTATTTTTGTAAAGAATTTTCACACTATATGTACATTTTTCACAATAATTTTAACAAACATTTTTCAAGACATTTGAACTTCGGTTTTTCAAATCCTTTCTTTCACACAAAGAAAAATTTTTGCCATCAAAACAATTTTCACACAGTTTGAAATCATTTCACATCAAAATTTTCAAAACTGGTCACACTATTTTTCAAATCATACTATATAGGTATCTGATTTATTAATCAGTATATACAAAAGAAGGAAAACTGTATTTGCTGTACAATAAGGTTTTGGGTTTTATAGGCTTTATTTGAACTTATTCCTTATTTACAAATGAGAGATTTTTGTGCAGACTCCTCAGACTTATTCTAGAATCAGTTTCACAAGCATTTTGGAAACTATAGTCCAAAATAATTTTTGCAATATTTACACGTATTTGAAATTGATTTTTGCAAAGGTTTTACACAACATAGATAGGTTTTTCAAAACAATTTGACAATCAATTTTCACAATCAGTTGCACACTAGTTTTCACACATTTTTATTTCACTCAAAGAAAATTTTTCACACCAAACTGATTTTTCAAAGGTTGCATACTTGTGCACACTATTTTCAAACTATTTTCACAAGGTTTTTCAAAATAGCTTCTTACATCAAACATTTTTCTGACTTAATAGTCAGTATAATTACAAAGAGTCTGAGGAACTCACAATCATCTTTCTTTATTATAGAGCTACTTTTTATATCCTATTTTATCGAGGTGATATTTTATTTTTCAGTATGAGTTATGGCTTATAGTATATACATGGTATATACGACCCCCCTATACTTAGCTTGAGCTATGTCCTCATAGATCGAAAGGAAAAGCAAAGACATAACTCGTACTGAGTATAGACAGATCTAAAGAATGAAGGAATAATTAACGGGATGAATGAATGAATGAGAAGTTGACCGTCCCCCCTATACTTAGGATCAAATAATCCTGAGTATAGCAGACTGTACACAACACAGGGAGGGTCAAGGGTAAGAATAAACAGATCGTTCTCCGGTTGCCTCCCCCTATACTTAGGGTAAGATATCCCTGAGTATAGACGAGGAGAGGAGACAATGGAGAGGATCAACGAATTGACCTACTCGGGGTGCACGCCCCCCTATACTTAGGACAAAGTACGTGCTAAGTACAGAAAACTGTCCACAAGGTCGGCACCTCTTAGATACAAAGAATAGGCTAGAAGAAGAAAAGAAGAAAAGAAAAAAAAAGAAGAAAATCAGAGAAGAATTTGTTGGATTGCATAGTCTGAATCTTTCGATGCCGCAGGTGCTGTCGAGATATCATCATGTTGCATGAGCTGGACGGAATCAACAACGGCCAAAAATGTATCTGGTTCGAGGTAAGGCTTCAGTAGTTGGCCGTTGATGACAAATGGCTGTGCGTTAGAGGACAATTCGGATATGGCAATGCTTCCATTGTCACGCACTTCGCAAACTCGAAATGGCCCTGTCCACTTACTCTTTAATTTGCCTGGAAATATTCGCAACTTTGCATCAAATAACCACACTTTCTGCCCAACTTCGAAGGTCTTTCGTCTGATGTGCCTGTCGTGCCAGCGTTTCACCTTCTCCTTGTACATCAAGGTGTTATTGTATGCATAGTCTCGAAATTCCAAGAGTCTGTTCAGATCATCTTTCCTCTTCTGACCACTTTTGTGTGAGTCCAAATTACAGCTGTTGATTGCCCATAAAGACTTGTGAATTAACTCCACGGGCAGATGGCACGGCTTTCCATATACAAGACGATAGGGCGACATGCCCAAGGGAGACTTGTAGGCGGTTCGATATGCCCATAGAACCGAGTCCAAGAGTTGAGACCAGTCCTTTCTGTTTGGCCTAACAAGTTTCTGCAGGATAGTCTTGATTTCTCTGTTCGATAATTCTGCCATGCCATTGGTCTGAGGATGGTAAGGAGTGGCAACCCGGTGGTCAATGCCGTACTCCTTCGTCAACTTCTTGACCTCTTTATTGATGAAGTGACTACCCCCGTCTGAGATAAGGATTTTCGGTATCCCGAACCGCGAAATGATGTTCTTTTTGAGAAATTGGCAAACTGTTTTGCTATCGGCGGCTCGAGCAGGGATAGCTTCAACCCAACGACTCACGTAATCGACGGCGAGAAGGATGTGCTGAAATCCTTGACTGTTAGGGAAAGGTCCCATGAAGTCAATGCCCCATGCATCGAAGACATCTGCTATCTGAATGATTTTCAGGGGCATTGAATCTTTGGCAGTGAGTGTACCGTTCATTCGCTGACAGTCAGTGCATCGTTTAACAAATTCAGTTGCATCCTTGAATAAAGTAGGCCACCAGAGGCCACACTGAAGTACTTTGGCTGCCGTCCGATCTCCAGAGTGGTGTCCGCCAGATTCGAGCGAGTGACAATGCTCGAGGACACTTGATTGTTCCGTCTGAGGGATGCACCTGCGCCAAATACAATCTGCCCCTTCTCTGAATAAAAGAGGATCTTCCCAATGGTAGAAACGGATGGTCGACATAAATTTGTTCTTTTGGTTCTTCGTCCAATCCGACGGTATTACCCCAGAGACGAGGTAATTGACAATCTCAGCATACCAAGGAAGAGAATCCATAGCTAAAATGGTTTCGTCAGGGAAGGTTTCTGTGATAGGTGCATTGCTCAGGGGAGGTTCATGATGCTCTATTCTGGAGAGATGATCTGCTACCACGTTCTGGGTTCCAGGCTTGTCCTTGATTTCCAAATCGAATTCCTGGAGTAGAAGGATCCAACGAATCAGCCTTGGCTTGGCATCCTTCTTCTGTTGTAAGTAGCGGATAGCAGAGTGGTCTGTAAAGATGGTGACTTTGGATCCCAACAAATAGGATCTGAATTTCTCTAAGGCGAAAACCACAGCCAGCAGTTCTTTCTCTGTTACAGTGTAATTTCTTTGAGCTTCGTCTAACGTTCTGCTGGCATAGTGAATGGCGTAGGGCGCTTTATCTTTTTTTTGCCCAAGAACAGCTCCAACTGCAAAATCGGACGCATCGGTCATTATTTCGAAGGGAAGAGTCCAGTCGGGCGGCTGTAAGATCGGAGCCTAAGTGATAAGCTCCTTCAAGTGATTGAAAGCAAGGAGAACTGGCTGATCAACAATGAAATCCGTCTCCTTGCACAAGAGTTCTGTCAGAGGTCGGGCAATGCGGCTGAAATCCTTGATGAATCGCCTGTAGAATCCCACATGCCCCAGAAATGACCTCACATTCTTGACTGACTGAGGTGGCTGAAGATTTGAAATGACGTCCACCTTCGCCGGGTCGACTTCCATGCCACGTTTGGAAACGACGTGGCCCAGCACAATACCTTCGGTGACCATAAAGTGGCTCTTTTCCCATGAGAGCACTAAATTGACTTCCCGGCACTTTTGAAGTACTCTGTCTAGATGCTCAAGACAAGAATCGAAGCTATCACCATAGACAGAGAAATCGTCCATGAATACCTCGAGGAAACTGCCTACCATCTCGGCGAAGACTGCTAACATGCATCTTTGGAAGGTTGCAGGTGCATTGCACAGTCCAAAGGGCATTCTCTTGAAGGCGTAGGTGCCGAACGGGCAAGTGAAGGTGGTCTTCTCTTGGTCTTCAGGGGCGATCGCCACTTGGTTGTACCCAGAGTACCCATCCAGAAAGCAGAAGAACTCCTTGCCTGCTAATCTTTCCAGAACTTGATCAATGAATGGCAAGGGAAAGTGATCCTTCTTAGTTGCTGCATTGAGACGGCGGTAGTCAACACAAACCCGCCAGGATGTTGGTACCCGAGTAGATATTTCCTCTCCTTTATCATTTGTAATCACGGTAAGCCCTGATTTCTTGGGAACTACATGCAATGGGCTTACCCATTTTGAATCGGAGATGGGATAGATGAAACCTGCATCATACCACTTCGTGATTTCTTTCATGACGACGTCCCGAAGGTTAGGGTTCAACCTTCTCTGAAATTCGCGGGACGGCTTGGCGTCTTCTTCTAAATAGATGTGGTGTGAACACAAGGCTGGATTTATCCCGCGGAGATCTGATACGTTCCATCCAAGTGCCTTGCGGTTCTTCTCTAGAACCTCGAGAAGTCGAGATTCCTGATCTGGTCTCAGCCTGCTGCTGATAATGACCGGATACATTTGCTCTTCACCGCAAGGAAAGCATACTTCAGGCCTGCCGGAAGTGGCTTGAGTTCTGGTGTTGATCTGTCCACTTTGTCTGTCACCTCTGACATCATACTGTAGGTGGGCAGTGCTTCTGTGAAGAGGCTGCCATCCTCAATATTCTGTTGAGATCCCGGTGATGCACCGAACGGGTCTGCGCTAAGCTGATCATGTTCGGTTTGGAATGACTGCTCCAGAAGATGCGCCTGCATCTGAGAATCGGAGCACATGCTGACTGCGCTTCCCAAGTCCTCCTCGAGAGTGAGGATTTCTAGGGTCCATGAATCGTTGAATGATAAAACCGAGTCTCTGATCTCTGCAATAAATTCACAGTCCGCATCTGACGCTGCCTGGCTCTCATCTGTTGTGGCATTCTGCTCTTTGTTCATGTTTATCGTGATTTGCTGGGAATTCGAGCTGAAAGTGATCTTCCCAGACCCGTAATCGACCACGGCGCTTGAAGTACGAAGGAATGGTCTGCCAAGGATGATAGGGGTCTGGAGCAAGGGTGCAGGTGAGTCCATATCAAGGACTACAAAGTCAGCTGGGAATTTCATTTCCTGCACTTTAACTATCACGTCTTCCAAGAGACCTTGGGGCCGCTTGACGGATCGGTCAGCAAACTGAAGGATCATGCGTGTCTGCTTGAGCGGTCCCAGCCCAAATTCCTGCATTATGGTCGAGGGAAGAAGGTTGATGGAAGAACCACTATCCAAGAGAGTGCGCTCGAAGACTTGGTCAAAAATCACACAACTGATCAGAGGTGCTCCGGTGTCTTGTTTCTTCTGGGGGAGATTGCTGATAGCTGCGACTGTGGCTAATGAGAGGACATGTTTCTCAACTTGCTGGCGTCTGTTCTTTCTTGATGGGCGACGCTTAGTGGTACATACTTCCTTCAGTCCTTTCTTCACGGCTGGCATGTATTCCACGACCTTTAGCAAGGGAATCTCAACAGTCAATTTGTCCAAGATGTCCACAACACCTGGGTCAGACAATGCATTTTTTTGTTTTGCAATTTTTTTGGATTTTTGTATTGCATGAGGAAAAGGAATATGTACACTACTGGCAGGAAAATCAGAGTTCTTATTTACATCAAAATCATCGCCCACAGAATGTTGTACACCCGAATTACGCAAAAGGGTACAAGCTGGGTCTTGGCATGCTGGTGTTGTTGGGCGATCAAAAAGGGTAGCATCTGCTCCATCGGCTGGCGAGGGATCGGCGGTTGCTGTCGGCTCCTCCGATGCTGGCGCGGCTTCGCTTCTGCTACTAGCTTCTTTTTGTTGTTTTTGTTTTTGCTGATTTTTTTGTATTTTCGGCTGAGGTTGTTGCTGGCATGGCACGACGGCTGGACTGGCTTCTCCTTCTTCTTCCTCCTCACCCGCCCCTGGAGCTGGCACGGCTGATGCGGAAGATGACGATCCACCTGTTTCTTTATTCACCCCATATCTGGTAGCAGGCGGAGGCAAGACCCTACCGCTCCTGCTCCTTCTTCTTGAAATTGTTGGGGTTGGCTTCGACCTGCGCCGGAATGGTAGTGCGAGTGGCGGTCAGGTCATCAAGCCGCTTGGTCATCTCTGCTAACCCCTTGACAAGTTGGGCTAGACAGTCCAAGGAGGGGTTCACTGGAGGTGCCTCGGTGGTGTCAGCGTGCAGACCACGCTGTTGTTGCATCTGCTGGTGCTGAGACTGTTGCTGGTGATGCTGAGGCGGGGCAGGAAGTTGAAGTTGCTGATAAGACGGAGGTGGATACTGCTGGTATTGCTGAGGCGGAGCAGCCGCGTACTGGTGATACGGCTGTGGATGGCGATACTGCGGCTGCTGCTGGTATGGATGGTTCTGCCTCCACTGATGTCCAAACTGGGGAGGCTGCTGGTATTGGTGCTGCTGGGAGGATTGCCCAAAGCGACCACCCTGAGGTTGGTGGTATTGCCGGTTGGCAAATGGCTGACCCTGTGGTTGTCCCATAGGACGGGTCGGCTGTGCGTCATGAGTCCAAACCCCATTAACTTCCTGGACCAGGGGGGGTGGTGGGAACACTGAATCGGATTCTGAAATAAACTCTGGTTGATACACAACCATCTGCTGTTGTGGCTGGCTCTGATCAGGTGCCTGCACGTAGTACACGTGCTGAACTGCCGGTGGTTGCTGGCTCGGCTGAGGCTGGTGTAGCGGTGGTTGCTCGTCTTTTCTCTCAGCTGGAGCTTCGAGCGGTGCTGCCGACTGAACAGAATTGATGGTACCTACCAGCAGTTCTAGCTGCTTGGTGATGTGATCCAGCTTGTCCAAACTCTGGGTCCTCTTCTCGATCACGGCGAGTTTTTCGAGATCCTGTGATCGCTTCTCGATGATGTCGACTTTAGAGAGATGGCCTCCGATGATGCTGAGGTTGGAGCTCTCATCTCTCTCTGATTCCTTAGACGCTGCCATGTGCACTTGTTTTTGAAGGATCTGGGGTTGCTTCTGATAAGCCTTGGATGAAGAGAGGGCGGCCTCTCCTTCGGCCATTTCTTCAAAGATCTGCCAGACGACGTCTTCATCCTTATTGAAGTGTGAGCCCCCACATGCTGCGTCTACGAGCCTTTGACTTTCAATGTTTAGTCCCCCAAAGAAATGCTGAACCAAGCTGGTCTTCGGAATATCATGATGGGGACATTTCTCCTGCAGGTCAGTGAATCTCTCCCATGCTTCATGTATCGACTCATGGGGTCCTTGGGAGAAATTACTGATACGGGCTCGCATCTGGTTGAGCCGACCCAGAGGGTAGTACTTGTGCAAGAAGGCGGACTTCAGCTCCTCCCAGGTCGTCACAACTTTTCCCATATGATTGACCCAATAAAGGGCCTTATCCTGTAGGCTGAAGGGGAAAGTCGTCATCTTGACAATGCCCAGAGGGACATTGGGATAGTGAGTTGTACGGCAAATGCGGGAGAATTGCTGCAGGTGGATGTACGGCTCCTCGCTGGTGTTTCCATGGAATGCAGGAAGAAGAGCAATGAATTGGGGCTTCAGCTCAAAGTGTGCGTGTACCGGTGGAATGAGGATCCATTCGGTCATCTGGCTGTCTCCCGGGTTGTATGTTTCTTTAAGGGTAGGTTTCTGTGGTGGTAATTCAAGATCATCATTGTGGTCATCACCACCTCCTCCACCTTCACCTTCTCCTCTCCTGCCTCCTCTGCCTCTGCCTCCTCCTCCATCATCTCGGTTAATCACATCATTCAACATGTCCTGGAAAGCTGTCTGAGTGAGGGCTTGTTCGGTCAGCTGCTGCTGGATGGCCTGGATAGATGCCAGTAATTGTGCATTGACCTGATTCTGATCTGGCGCCTGTCCCTCTGGTGTAGGTGGCTGCTGACCCTTGCCCTTTCCTCCGGGAGCCATGTCAGGGTCCGAGTCGGAAGAGATGAACTCCGGAGTAGTCTCCAGGGCTTGCACTAGCTTCTATCTGCATGAGGAGATAGTCTTGATCAGACTGCTTGTAATCAATGTTCAGCTGCCGAGATGATGCTGGAATTCAGGTTAACCCCAGCATGTTGTGAATGGAAAAGGATGTAGACTGTAATCGACTTCCCTTCACAACGGCGAAAGTGGGACAAAGGTGATCCCAGTTTATTGAGTGGTCAAGAGAAAGGTAGAAAACGAGGAGTCTAGAGACCGATCCGCAAAGTCCGGATTAGGTTCTCGTGAATCACCTCGAAGTTATTGGCGGAGTTGAGTCCATGGATTCGATGTGGGTGTCGGCATGGTCCCGACGGAAACCATCCCTGGATCAACTTCGCGAAGTACAAGAGAAGGTAGGATGTTGGATGAGAGATACGATGGTCAACGAGGATTACAAAGGAGTGCAAAACAGTAGAAAAGGCTCAAACTGAGCGGGGGTCAAAGAGGAGTGACACAACAAAATTTTGCGCAAAGGCGCGGGACTTGGTCTTTGAACCTTAAGCTAGATCCATACAAACACAAGACAAAATTGGGTTCACCAACTCACGCCATGTGAAGCCGTGAAAGCTCGGCTACTTATTATCTTTTCATTTTTAGAGTTGTGATTCTCAGGCATATCTTATAACAAGTCCTTAGTACGCTACCCTATAGGAGAGAGAGTACTGCCGGAAGAGTATCCCGTACTTGTCCTCCTCCTGTGTAACCTGTAGTCTGTACTTTTTGGAGTCCTTGTAACCCTTCCTGGATCCCTACTCAGCCAAAGAAAAGAGAGAGGAAGCCGATAGGCGAAACCCATACTTCGGTTCTCGCTCGCAACGGAATCACCCGTGAGCGTGCGAGAACCTACTCGGACGCAGGACGATGAGACAGACACCCCCGTGAAGGCGTGGCCTATGCTCAATACTTCGGACAGGGTCGATGCTCTCACAACAGAGAGTCACCATTGGTGACCAAGTCCTACTCGCCTACGTACGATAGAAGCGCCATTACTTCGGAAATCCAGGCGATACACAAGGCAGTTGCAGACTGGGCTTTTGGCTCTAATCCTTAGGGGGTCGCACTCGCTCAAGGGAGTAGGGTTTTGGTCCCCCTCCAAGGTACCTGAAAACAATGAGGGCTTTATGAACCCGGTACAATGATAGTTCATTACGGATTTTAATTAAGGTCAAAGTTTATTTAGCAGTCCCCTAGTTTTAATTTTTGGGTTTTCACTTTTTTTTGGATCTGTTTCATACCAGCGCCTAACGTTTTGGTAGATTTTCGTTTAAGTCCTAGGTGCTCAAAATCAGAGGGAGATAGCGGAAAAGCCATGCAAGTGGTTCTATGATGGAAATCTCATCATTGAACCGAATGATGCATGCTGAGTTAGAAGACTTACAGTGCATCCCAGCTCTCTCCATGTGGTATGCAAAACAGAATTTTTAAACCTATCTACATGGCGGTGTGCATTCGTCAAAATCGCCCTAAACATTAGCTGCTATTAACGTGAAGAACCACAAGCTTGGTCATTCATCTTTAACCTAAGGGTCCGGTCTTGGCTCACCCCTCCTCTTCTCGACACATTCGAGTTTAGGAGTAGCGCTTGATGGGGCTCGCTCACGGCACGTGGGTTAAGAGATAAATGACTTAGCTGTTTAAGTTTGACTAGATCCATACGAAGTGGACTATAGGAACATGCATTCTTATTAATGTTTGGACCTAGCTACCGAGTCAAGCAACCTATATCTAGGGGCTCCAAGCACACAAAACAAAACAAAATAAAGGCGAAAAGCACAAAACAGCGGAAAACAAAGGAAAGAAGGCGGTAGAAATAACGGAAAACAGCGATGAGGCCCCCAGGTGAACAGACACCCGGGCACTGGACCTCATTGTGAAGAGTAGAGTCCGGTTAATTATTACATGCCAAAATTGTCTCTCTCTCACCAAAAATTACAAAGATAATCCTAAGTGTTCTAAGCCTATCTAATTCACATCTCCTTGCTTCCTTGATACTCTCTCCTGATGGTCATGAGAAGAGAAGACCGTCCTCCTCCAAGCTTGGCTGCCTTGGCCTCCTAAGAAGCCATCCTTGCGTGGCGGACCCTCGCATCAAAGTCACAAAAAGAGTGTATTAGAATAGTTCACTTAATCAATCATAGAGCACATAAAGATAATCACAAGAATTGAATCAATTAAGCATAGTGATTAATGTCAATAAAATGGCTGCTCACAGAATATAATCAATCATGAATCAAAAATGAATATCACCAAAAATGTACACAAGAATGACAAAGAAGAAAGTAGGCTATGCTCATTGCTCCCCGGCAACGGCGCCATTTGGTGAACGCGCTTTTTATCAAGGGTCTGAATATGTCGTCGTGGCGACCCTCAATAAAAGGCGAGTGATCAACAATTGACCCACAATCAAAGAATAAAACAATCAAGCTCAAAGGAAGTGTGAATCAATCTTTATTTACTCTACCATAAAATGTATAGGGAACAAGCATGTAGAGGTCGAACCACAGAGAGCAATACAAAAATGCATGAGCCTATATGTGCATACCAGTCATTCTTGAGTGAAGTGGGTCTCTCTTTTTTTTAATTTATTTTTTTTTATTATTTTTAGGGTTTTTCATTTTCTGGACTCAACATAGAAATAATTATACCATATGCAATAATTTTTTTTTTGGAATTTTCCAAAAACATTTTCTAATTTTTTTGTATTTTCTAAATCAAACAGTGCAAAAATGGCTCCTACTCTATTTTTAATAATCAGGAAAAATGCCAAAAATTCAAAATAAAATACGCGCGTGAACCAGCATGGCATAGAGCATCTACTCTAATTTTTGTGGATTTTTAGGAGCCATCTTGGTATTTTTAATAAATAGGTAAAGATACGAAATTAAAACAGCCTGGCAGGGGTATTTTTGCAAATAAAATAAACTCCAGGGGCATCAGTGCAAAAATACATACTAAGATAAACATTTATTTTAATTTTTAGAACTATTCTACAATATACAAAAACCGCCAGGGCATACTTGCAATTTTCACGCGCCTCACGTGGGACTGCACGTGAGGCGCGGAAGGACCTAAATGCAAATCTGATAAACTTAGGGTCCTTTCTACAAAATATACAATTTATTTACAACGTGCTATTTAATTTACAATATTAAAAATTAAATATACAAAAGAGCGGGGGTATATAAGAAAATTACCCCCTAAGTGCGCGCGATCCAACGGTTCTTCGTTCGCCACTTGACACGCGTCACCATCTCCTCTCCCGATGACGCTTCGCCGATGAAGCGTTAGGATTAGATCATTTGAGATGATCCGACGGTTGCTGCGTGGCTTCATCGGACGGTTGGGCTTCGATCTGGACCTGCGCTCCTGATCCAACGGCTGCTGCTGCTCGCGAAGAACAGGGAAGAACGGCTGACTTCCCTGGCTTCGATCGGTGATTCCTCCGCCTCCAGGCGCTTAATGTTGCTGCTCGTGCCCTCCAGGCGTCCGGCGAAGCGGTGCGCACCGTTCGAGATGCTCCAGAAGGTCCAGGACCTCCTGGATCGGCTGGACGAGCTCGGAGAAGACAAGGAGGTCCTGGAACCTTGAAGGGACTTGAATCGAGCCCCAGAGGGCTCCTTTCAGCTTGAGTCCTGCACCAAATGAAAGAGGGGCTCGAGGGGGTCTTCCTCGACCCGAGGTTTAGGATAGACGAACGGGGAAAGGTGGAGGGCGGCGAGGTCCGACGAAGCGGAGGAGGTAGGACCTCGATTCGCAGAGCTGGGCGAGCTCTGGTTGATCTTGGAGCGTGGGTGCGTGGAGAATACGTAGGGGAAGGCGATGAGGTGGGGCGAAGGGTCAGATAGCGTGCTGATCAGAGTAGAGAGGTTCGCCGGAGCTAAACTCCGGCGAACTTCGATCTTAAGCTAATCGAGCACCTGAGGCTCTACTGACTGGTCTAAAATCTAAACTACGAAGTAACGACTAAAACTAAGCTAAAAACGGAAAGAAAGCAGCTCTTATACCTGGTGTGCGACCAGGGAGCAGGACCTCCGGCGACGCGGCGGCCGTGGGCGCTCCTTCGACTCCTCCAACTGCCTGAAGCTTCCAGGAGGACCCTCCTGTCACAAGGAACCTCAGAGGACTGGAATAGACGGTGGAAAACGACGGAAAGGGAGGCCAAAATGGATGAGGAGGTCGGAGGGTTTATTTATAAGCAAAGTTTGCGCCCTTATTGGCCGGCAGATCTTGGTGAATCTAGATGCTGTACAAGGAATCATGGGATGCGGCGTGATTCGTGGATGTTCGGGGAACAAATCTCATAAAGGGTCTTATCACCCTCGAGCAACACAATCGGCGTGAAAAAGCGAGGAAGAGGGACCTCTCGTGACTTGTCAGAGGGGCCGTCCTCGAGTCAAAAGAGTTGACCCGAGGTCAACTTTTGCCGGCCTGTGGTTGGTCCACGGGGGCCGCTAGAAGACAAAATAGGCTGGAGTATCAAAGAATGAATTATTTAAGCTAATAAACGATTTTATTATTTTTCAAGTATAAAATAAAAAATCTTTATTATTGTATGTAGTATTTTAATACGATTTTTATTTATTTTTATGAATTATTTTATTACGGTTTTAATTGAATAATGTGTATATGTGTATATCTACCTGTATTTTTGTATATTTTATTTTTAATTTATTTATTTTATTTTATTATTTTAGTTTCTTATTTTATAATTTTATAACTTATTTTTGTGAGTATAAGTATATTTTTATTTTATTTTTATGAGTTTATTTATATTTTTAAATAAATAGGTGTATGTGTATGTATGTATACTTATAGGTACTTTACCTATATATTATATTCATTTAATTTATTTAATGAATTTTATTTGTTTTTATTTTTGTTTTGTAGTTTTAATGAATGATATATTACATGTACATTATTATAAAATATGGATGAATCAAAGAATAAAAGAATTAAGTTCCCCCTTTTTTTTTATTTTATTTATATACATGTATGTAGCATAGGTCTTTTGTCTATGATTATTATAGACTTATTTTATTTATCAAATTCTTTTTGGTTTTCTTGTAATTTCAACATGTACATGTATTATATATACTATTTACAAACTTTTAAAAGTATAATTTTGTACAATTACTAAATATTGAATAAAATGAGTATTTTAATCAGTCTTATGTACAAGGAAGGTCAAAAACCTAACTTCCACAGATGGACTCCAAAAATTATGGAAATAATTTTACAAAATAGTTTATGAAATGCTAGATACAATTAAAGGTGAGTTTGATTGATTTGGAGTTTTTATTTGCAAGATATGAGTCTGTGAAGTTGAGATTTTTGCTTTTTATTTTGTGTATAAAATGTACACTGTATATTATTTTTGCACAAACTCAATTTTGTAATTTTATTTACATTATTATCTACAACTTTTATGTACAAAGTTTCTTTATTTGATGAATAAATAATTATGTACAAAATAGGTGCCAAAAATGCAATAATGGAAGAATGAATAAATGATGTATTTATTGAATGTTGGCCCTTATCTCCCCCTACTTTATTCCTGGTCGACCAAGTTCATGCTGGCCTTGGTCTCGGGGTTAAGGTCATAAAATCTTTGCAATATTTTATTCCTTTTTCTTTTCTTCCCTTTATTCTATAATTTTGGCATTAAAAACCTTATTTTATGTACAATTAATGCCAACAATAATAGATGCTAATATGAACAAATTAATGCTCTTTACATGCATTTGCTGGGGTTTTTAAGGCCAAAATGATAGAATAAAGGTGATGAAATGGAGATTCATCACCCCACAAAACAATACATGATGCATGAGAGAGATTCATTGAGTTACAAGAAAATGTCCCTACCACAAAATCCCCAAGACTAGTCTTGTGTAGCACTTCTTTGGTGGATTGGAACTAGAAAGCTAGAGGCTCATAGATGTCGGTTGTGGTGGCTCACATTTCAACAAGGATGAGGATGTTGTCTGGAATATTTTTGAGGAGATGGGTTAAGGAGAGGCTGCTCAATCCTCATCACACGCCTACATGAAGATGCCCACCATCATCAACAAGCCTGTCAACATGGCTACCCATGCCGAAGTCAAGGATGAAAGCTCCAACCTCGTCATCATTGGGAGCCACTTGTCCAAGGTCGACATCATGAGAAGAGGTCGCAAGACCTCGAAAAACTTCCAGTCATCGAGAAGAGAACCCATGACTTGGAGAAGCTCGATTTGATCCCCCAACAGTTGGAGCAGCTAGTCTGAGCTCTGAATGCTAATACTTCAACACTGTGTCTACCATTGTCGAGAACCCTGCTGAGCAGAAGGAGTCACCACCGATACAACCGTCTCAACCGAGTCTCCCACAGGACAATTTGTCCATGACATGCACTACATGCAGGTCCTAGAGCAACCCTTGCTGTCCCAAAATCGGATGATTGTTTATCAACCAGAGTTGCAGCCAGACTACCAGGAGCAGTTCTCTCCAGCCCCACTGCAGATTTAAGAGATCAATGGTATGTGGAAACATGAATAACAACTAACCCATCCTCAGGGTTAGACTTCAACCAGCCGACCACATCACCAGTTGCAACAGGGAGGGAGAAACTTCCATCCATACCCACCCTCGAACTAGCAACCTCTGCAATATGGGAACACATGTAGGCAGGGGTATCAACAACAGTAGTCCGGCTATCGTCATATGGGTTTCACCCCGCAGCAGCCAGCTGCATCATATCAAAATTCTTATCCCTCCCAACTATACTCACAATATTCTTCTTGCCCTCCTCCTCATCATTTTTCACAAGGTTACCAGCAACAACCTCACCCATACTATTAAAAATAGAGACCCCAAGTGGGCCACTCTTCTGAGGTTGCGCAAGTGAACCCGACCCTCGCATGCCTGGAGTAGCTAGTAAAAAACATGGTTGAGATGATCCAAAAGATAGACGACCTGATGGGTGCCAAAACCGTCATACTGGATTAGGTCAAGGCTAATCCAAATAACTTCTGACATAAGAAGCATGTAATTTGCAGTGATATGCCCGATTCAGGTAGGAATGATTTGTTTATATCTAATGTTGTAACTCTCAGGAGTGGTAGAGAACTATAGCCATCAACAGCTGCAATGGGAAAGCATATTGCATTTGACGGGGAATCATCAGTCTAGCCAGCATGAGGGCCAAGCGATATTTTTTACGGAATACCATCTCCATAAAAAAACACAAAAAATGAAGAAAATACGAAAATACAAAAAGACAATAGCAGAGCTGATGGAGCACAACCATAATTGGAGATTCCTGCATGTGCTACAGATTAAGCACTAGAGCAGAAAAGTCCAACACCTGCAACAGATCCAAAGCCTGTACACGACGTCGAGCCTACAATCCATAGATTGTAGATGATTCTATACCTTTTTGACATCTACATGTAAACAACGATTAGGACAAACTTTTGATTGATTTAGTTTCAGATTCTATACATATTCCTTTTCTAGAAGCAATGAAAAAACACAAAAAATAAAATCTTTGAAAAATGCTTTATCTGATCTTGCCATTGTAGAAATTCATCAAAATTTTATATTGATTATGCCTCTAATGAAAGCTACTGAGTACATGCCCACTATAAAGAAAGGATTAAAAGATGCATGTACAACTAGGCATAGGCCTCATCCCCACAATGCAAGAAGCAAGGGTGGCAAGTCCGAAAAGCACATTCTTACAATGGTCACAATCAATGCCATCAGCAACCTCCTAGACAAAAAGCCAGACAAGGGAGAACCTCTCATCTGCTATCAGATGTTCAACCAAGAGTTCGAACGCATTTTGCTCGATATCGGGTCATCTGTCAATTTAATGTCAGCTTCACTGCTTATCGAATTCAGGTTAGGACCGCTCAAACCTCCAAAGATGATTATGTAATAAGCATATAAATCTGTCAAGCGACGTAGGGGTATGTTGGAGAACGTAATCGTCACGGTTCAAGGGATGCAATTCCCTGTCAATTTTATTGTACTAGACATGGATGTCTCCACACCTCTACTCCTCACCCCCATCATCCTTGGATGGTTTTTCCTGCGAACATCCATCACCCTAGTGAATTACGACACTGGAGATATTACATTCGGCTCCAGTAATAGTAGAATGAAGATAGAGACCGTGTATGACGCAAAGCCTATAGAGGGAACATCTGCAACATGCGAGAGCATGATCAATCATTCTGAAGACTGCGATTTTTTGTTATAAATTCAAGAAACCAACCTCTTTTTGGATGATAATGAGATCCATGAATTCCTCTATCCTAAAGAAGGAATGGACAATGCAGTCGAATTTCCCCTTATCGATCATGACGAGATTCTTGTTGAACTACTTGATGAGGATTCTGTGGAGATGATGTGCCTTTAAGAGCAAGAGCAGATCATTGAGGATTTTTGCAATGATTAGGAAATTATTGAAGATTTATGTGAATTTTTGAATGAAGAGGCTGAATAGAATACAGAGGACACCGAAAAGATAAAAGAACCGCCACCTGTTTTGATAGCTGGAGTCACCATCGACGCAGCTCCCACTCCATCTGAGCTAAAACAACTATCCTCGAATATGAAGTATGCCTTAGTTGTGGGTGAACCTAACATGTATGCGGTCATCATCAATGCTCATCTGATCGAAGAAAAAGAATCTCGTCTGATGGAGGTTCTTAAACGAATCCGCGAGGCTATTGGTTGGAAGATTTTGGATCTCCATGGGATTAACCCTTCCCTTTGCTCGCATCACATTTTCCTTGAAGAAGACAAAAAACCTCCCACAAATTTCAAAGAAGGATAAATATGAACCTTCGAGAGTTTGTCATGAAAGAAATCCAAAAATGGTGCGATGCATATCCCATCTCCGACAGCAAATGGGTGAGCCCTCTACATGTCGTGCTGAAGAAATAAGGGATCACCATCCTAAAGAATGACAAAGGAGATGAGATCAGGACCAGAGTACCCACTTCTTGGAGAGTGTATAGATTATAGAAGACTCAATCTCACCGCCAAGAAGGACCATTTTCTATTGCCTTTCATTACCCGAATTCTCGAGAGACTGGTAGAGAAAGAATATTTCTGCTTATTGGACGGAAACAATGGATATAATCAAGTTTCCATTGCTCTTAAAGATCAATATAAGACTACGTTCACTTGTCCATTTGGTACATACGCCTTCAGATAGATGTCGTTTGGGTTATGCAATGTCCTTGTCACATTTCAGAGGTGTATGCTTGCAGTTTTTGCCGACATGGTGGGAAATTTTATTGAGGTCTTTATGGATGATTTCTCGGTCCATGGGGACTCCTTCGATCAATGCCTTGTTTATATAGACCAAGTCTTACAGAGGTTTTGCGAAGTGAATCTGGTGCTCTCGTAAGAGAAGAGAAACTTCATGGTGACCAAAGGAAATGTGTTGGATCACGTTGTATCTAAACGTGGCATGGAAGTTGACCCAATCAAGGTAGAGGTGATTTCTAAACTAGAGCCTCCTACAACCATTAAGCAGGTCAGGTCATTTTTGGATCATGTCGGTTTCTACCGACGGTTTATCAAAGATTTCAGTAAGTTAGCCAGACCATTGATCGAATTGCTAGTCAAGGAGAATGACTTCATTGTTGACGGTTGTGTGCTTCTTGCCTTTAATCTGTTGAAAGAACTTATCACTCAGGCCCTTATCTTTCAGCCTCCGATTTGGACACAACCTTTTGAGATAATGACATATACATCAGATTATGCCATCAGTATTGTGCTCGGATAGAGGAAAGATAACATCCCATTTGTTATTCACTACGCTAGTTGAACGCTCAATGAAGCTCAAAGAAATTACACAGTCACTGAGAAGGAGATGCTAGAAGTAGTCTTTACCTTGGAAAAGTTCAGATCCCATCTCCTCGGATCCAAGGTCATCGTATATATAGATCACTCGGCCATTCAATATTTACAACTGAAGAAGGACGCCAAACCACGTCTCATCTGGTGGATCCTTCTCCTCCTGGAGTTTGACCTTGAAATTCGAGATAAACCTGTAGTTAAGAATGTGGTGACCAACCACTTATCCAGACTTCCCGAGCCTGAGTCTCCTAAGCTGAAATTACAACAAAACCTTTTCAGATGAGGCAATTTTATCAGTCACATCACTTCCCTGTATGCTGATATTGTGAACTATCTAATGTCTAAGTGAACCCCACAAGATTGGTTGAAGCTAAAAGTAGACAAATTCTTGTCTAAAATTCACTTTTACCAGTAGGAGGATCCATATCTATTCTGTGAGGGGGCAGATTGCATCTGGAGGCGGTGTAGTCCTTAGGAGGAAATCTTGAGTGGCCTTGCACTTTGTCATGATAAAGAATCAGAAGAACACCGTTCATGCAGACGAAGGGAAACAAAGGTTCTTCAGAGTGGACTTTGGTGGCCTACATTATTCAAGGATGCAAAAGATTACGTCAAGTGTTGCACTGACAAAGAAGAAAAGAAGAAAAGATAAGTGAATATAGAATAAGAGATTTGAACAACTTGGGGTAAACATCCCCCCTATACTTAGGACAAAGTACATCCTAAGTGTAGTAATGATGAAGGGGTTGCACCTTTCAGAAGAACAAGAGACTAAAGAAGGAAAAGGAGAAAAATCATTCAAAAATGTTTTGATTTTCTTTGTCTTATGATGCATATATAGAAGTATTCGTCTCATCATCATAAATCGCTTGGATTGAATCAATGATAGACAAGAATGTATCATGTTTAAGATACGGTTTCAGAAGATGTCCATTGACCACAAATGGTTGTGAGTCAGCGACAAACCAGATATCATTATGCTTCCGTTGTCATGAACATGCCTCACTCTAACTGGCCTAATCCATTTGCTCTTCATCCTGGAAAGATTTTCAATTTCTCATTGAACAACAACACCTTCTGACCTGTCTCGAAGGATTGTGGCGGATATGCTTGTCGTTCCACTTTTTGACCTTCTCCTTGTACATCAGGCTGTTGTCATATGCATAATCTCTGAATTTCAATAATCAGTTCAGATCCACTTTTCGGTTCTTCCCGGCTTTCTCAGAGTTCAAGTTCAACGATATTCGACTGTCTCCTCTTCTTGTCTATACTTAGGGATATCTTACCTTAAGTATAAGGGGAGATAATCTGAGTATGATATGTTTATTCCCACCCTTGACCCTCCCTTCCTTGTGTACAGTCTGCTATACTTAGGATTATTTGATCCTAAGTATAGGGGAGATGCTCGACTTCTCATTCATTTCTTCGTCCTTCGTTTACGATTTCCTATACTCCATACAAGTTATGTCCTCTTTTCTCTCTAATCTATGAGGACATAGCGCAAGTTAAATATATGAGGGTCGTATATACTTTAGCCATAACTCGTACTTTTATATTTTAATAAAAAATATGTCTAAAATTATGTATAAAATACTATCTATACCTAAAAATTCATTAAAATCACCTAATAAGAAGATGTTTATTATTCCTCAAATTCTTTTTTTTTTGAAAATATTTTTTGTAAAATATTTGAAAAATAGTTTGAAAATATTTTTGAAAAAGCTTTTGACAACTATTTGGAAAATTTTTTTGTTAAATATTTTCAACCTTTGTAAAAAATTTTGTTTGAAAAAATTATTTTCTTTTGTGAAATAAAAATGTTTGAAAAACTAGTTGCAAGTGTTTGGAAATTTTGAATATATATTTATATATATTATTTGAAAATATTTTGTAAAATGATTTTCAAATGTGTGCAAATGTTTGTAAAATTTATTTGTAAAAATTATTTTGCACTATAGTTTTAAAATTTGTTTGTAAAATCATTTTTCAAATAAGTTTGAGGAATATATACATCACACCAAAATTCTATATTAAATTGCAAATATACATTTTTATAAAAATGACCACATATCCCCTGTAAATTCTTAAAAGCCTAAACTTTTGTAAATATAAAAAAATCCTGGTGTAAATATTTGTACATATTTTTAGCCAAAATATTTTGTTTTCAAAATTCCCAAAAATATTTGCAAAATCTTTTTGAAAAAACCAAAAAAATGCTTTATTTTTGAAAAATACCAAAAAACTTTGAAAATTGCTTCAGAAAAATATTGTCTAAATTGTACATAGCATTTATAAAGCATTCACATTTTTTTGGATTGAGTTTGATAATTGAACTAGTCTAAGTAAAATCTGAAGATTGGAGCTTGGTTGGACATAAAATCTATCAAATAACAGGAACCTTATAGGAGTTGGAATTGAGGTACTTCAGGTCTAGTTGACTTAATTTTTTGAGAATTGTGAGACTTGGTTCAAAGGATTCTTGACTTCCTAAGTAGAGTATTTTGGAGCACACGCATGGCTCTTGTTGATAATGACCTAACTTAGACATATGCACCTTTAACTTGACTCAACTCAGTTGTTGGATTTCAAATACGATTCGCAATGAGGTTCTGTCTGCATTGAAATTCCAAAGGTCTAATTTAAGATCCAAACTTTGATTTTGTGAAGGCAAGTTTGACAATTAAACTCCACTTTCTTTCTTTCTTTCTTTTTCTTTTCTTTTTTTCATTTTATGCACTTATTGCATAAGTGTTTGCTAGGGACTAGCAAAGGCAAGTATAGAGGGGTGATGAACTTTATTCTATCATTTTTGCCTTAAAAACCCTAGTAAATGCATGTAAATGTCCTTAACTTGTAAAATTTAACATTCATTCTTTTTTTATAAATACAATATAAAATATTATTTTCAATACCAAAATTATTGAATAAAAAGAAAAGAAAAGAATAAAATATCAAAGATATTTTATGACCCTAAACCTTGAGACCTAGGCATCTGGACGACTGGGTCGATAAGCAATAAAGTAGGGGGAGATAAGGGACAATAATACAATAAAATTCCCATTTACTCATTCATCATTTATTAGTTTTTGAGACATATTTCATTATTCATTAATTATTCCTCAAATAGATAAATTTTTAACATGAAAGTTGTAGATAATAAAATATAGAAAAATACAAAATTTATTTCATACAAAAATAATATATAAAATACAAGTCACACTCTGAATAAGATACTAAAATCCCAAAATCTCAGACCCATATCTCTCAAATAAAAATTCAAAATATATCAAAATCACTTTAATTGTAAATAACTTTTAATAAGCAATTTAATGAAGGTGATTTCATATTTTTTGGAGTTAAAGTGTGAAAGTTTGGTTTTGGACCCCCTATTGTACAAAATACCCGATTAAAATATCATTTTATTCATTCTTATTATTTTTTAAAATTTTATGTTTTTATAATCGTATAAATATTATTTGTAATATATATACATATAAATAAAATAAAACCACAAAGAAAAAAATAAAATAAAATAAAATAGAAAATACACAGATGAATATACAATAACTATACATATATAATAAGCATACCTATCTATTTAAGTGTAAATATTATATCAGACAAATATAATAAAAATACATGTTTGTATATAAAAATAAGTTCTAATTTTATTTAATATTAAAATAAAATAATAAAATCGAAAATACAAAATAAAATTAAAATAAGATAATATACCTCTAATTTAACCCTAAAAACTAACTCATAATAAAACATCTCTAAAAAATAAATAAAAATCATAATAAAATACTTTATAAAAAACAAATTTTATTTTATAATTTAAATTTAATAAACTCGTTTAGTATTTTTATTTAATTTATAAAAAATTTTAGGCGACTTTGTTCTGGTTGGTCCACATGGCAAGGAGTGTTGACCTCAGTCAACTCCTCTAACCCGCCTGCATCCTGTCTCAGAACTCGATTTGACCATTTCTTCTCATTTTTTCCAGGTCGATCCGAGCATCGACTTGGTTTATCTTTTTTGCACTTTTGTGCCTCGATCCTCGTTGATTCACACGAAGATTATTCCTCGTGGAAAGCTTTGATGCATCGCTGCAATTATCTCAGTTTTGGGCCCCTTTCCACCATTCGTATAAGAGACCACTTCCATCCAACCTTTATCTTTGATCCCTCTTCTACTAGCCATGGTCAGGATATGATGCTCAGATCTGCTCCTCTACTTTCTCTTCTTATGATGAGGAGCTGAAAATTAGGTCATGGCTTGGCCAAGTAGGGCATCAATGATCTCATGAATAGCGGCCACCACTTCGGGTTCAATCAGCATTTTTTTTGAATTTTTGGACCTCCTCCATACAAGGGAAGATATCAGAATCGTCATGAGGAATGACAATAAGAATATGTACAATGACATCCTCTGGGTCAAGGGTGGGGCAAGTTGTGCAAAATTATGTGGGCAAATGATCTGGCAAGTAGTCCCTCTCCCCATAGTCTGAATCTATCATGTGTCTCCTAAAATCTTTTTGGATTTTTAAATTTTGCTCATTTTTTGTATTTTGGACGATTGCAAGCTCTCATAGGAATCCCTGAGTGAACCCATATCATCAAATGGTGGAGTGTCATGGTCGCTCTTATTTATACTAGTGAGGTCGTCAATCCTCTATCTCATATGATCTATCATCTAGGTCAAGTGCTCAAAGGTGGACTCCATGAAAGGTGACTCCAGCAGGTCAGTCTCTAGTGAATGTGAAGGGAAATGTGAAGGTGGAAGTGGATAAAAATCTAAGGGCTGATATTGTGGCTGAGGTAGATATGTACAAAAGTCAGGAGAAAAGTCCTACTGGAAAAAGGGAGGTGGGCCGACTAGAGTGTGCAAAAGATATGCAAAATCCAGACAAAAATAACTCCAGTCGGTGACGATCCGAAAATTGCGCGTGTTATAGATGTGTATTTACGATCGTGCTTAAAAAATGACGATTTGTCGTTCGGGCGTTGTAGGCGGAAATCGAAATTGGTCAAGAAAATAACCACACAAAATATTCGTCAATTTTAATTAATGCGGTTTTATGTTTATTTTACTTGGGCAAGTCCCAAGGTCGAACACAAAGAGGCAAAGGAACAATCCAGAATTATTTCTATCAAAATTCGTGTGTGGCTTTCGAGGCGGTCTTTTTTGGAATTTTTAATGCAATAAAGGATACAAAATGCAATTTCGGCCTATTTTATGGACTAAAATATCAATGATGTTCAAACGATGTCTGAAAAATATGAAACTTGGCCATGATGCAAAATATGGTGAAATGAATGCACTATAATTTTTTTTGAAATTTTTGGATGCAATATGATTTTTTTATGAATTTTTAAATGCAGACAAAATGAATTTCAATATTTAATTACAATAAATATTAAACCTAATTATTTTCAAGAAACAAAATTATCTAAGATCTATCACTAGGTGATTGATCTCAGAAAAATCCTAAACCTCGAAAATACTAGTTTCAATACCTATTAAAAATCAAACATTGAAATATGCAAAATAATTTTTACAGGGTAAATTATGCAAGAAAATCGATTCTTTTTGGGCACAATGTCAAGCACAATTAATTCTATAATATATATTTTTCGGGAATTTTTAGAGCAACGGTTAATCAACTATAAATTTCAGAGTAAGAAATGGGCAAACTATATAATTTTTCATAAAACAATTAATTATTAATTAACGATTAATCATAAAAATGTCCACAATATATCAACACGTAGAGAATTAATTGACAAACAAAATGCTATTTTTTGATAAATAAAATTATGTAGAAAGAGGTTCAAAACAGAGGGGGAATACAAGGGTCTAAATGCAATATTTAAATGATTAAAATGCATAAGAGGGGCTATTATGCAATTACCAGGAATTTGGGGGGATTTCTCGTAAAATTCCCAGAGGGGCACGTGTGCAGCACATGCCCACTGTCCTTGGACTGGATGGCGAATAGGGGAACCTTCGGGGAAAGTTTGCAAATGACCCAACGGGTCACGTGCGTCGCACGTGACCCCTGGTGACGTGGACATACGTCCCCCCACGCACATGAGGGGGTCTCGGGGCTGGATCTCGGCCCGGTGGTTGGAAGGAGGAGGTGGCCCGCTCCGGTGGCCGATTCCCGAGGTGCGACAGTTGGAGCTGGTGGCGGAGACGCCTTTTGGATGGCCGAGGATGACCGGCGTCTTGGAGGCGAGGAGGAGCTCTGGAGACTGTGGTGGGCGGCCAGACAGGGCTTCAGCCGTTGGGGCGGAGCTATGGAGTCGGTCGGGGGGTGTCGATGAAGTCGATGTTGCGGTGTTCGGAGAAGTCGTAGGTGGCATGAAGGCGGAGTAGTACGGAGCCGGTGATGCTCAGGCGTTGGCGATGAAGAAGTTCGAGATGGCATAGGCTCAACGGCGATGGCCGGAGCTGAAGCAGCAGGCTTTGAGCCGTTCTGCAACAAGGCCTGGGCCTCGGATCTCGCCGCGAGAAGAGGCCGGGCTGTCACCCCGGTGGTTGTTGAAGGAGCAATCGGCGGATGAAGGCTTCTAGCGGTGGAGGCACTCTTAAATAGGGTCGAGGGAGGTCTCCAGAAGGGGAAAGTCCTGGGCGATTGGAGTCGACGAGATTCATAATTGGACGGTGGCGGGATCTGACGAAGAGGAAGGAGATCTGATTGATTTGGAGAGATTGATAGCGAGATATGATCACAGACGAGACCTGACCGTGAGATTCGCAGCGGCGATGGGCGAAACGCGGGGCGGCGACAAAGCTTCCAAAGGAGGAGGAAGATGACGCATAGGCACTGTCCGATCGAGCACGATCGGACGGCTCCTGTGGCGTCACGTGGCGGCACTTGAGAACAAAGGGGAGAAAGGGGCGCGAGCATGTGCGTTGCACGTGCCTAGCAGGCACGTGCTTCGCACGTGCGGGGTGCATTTTATTTTTTATTTTTATATAATTTTTTTATAAAAACGATAAATGAAAGCCCAAAATGGATGACACGTGGCCGCTCCAAGAGCTGTCACGTGTCAGCACCACAAAAATTGTAAATAAAATACTTTGTAAAATGAAAAAAATAGTAAACGGCCTCAGATCGAAAACGTTTCTTCACGATAATTGCTTGTATCGATGAGATATACAACTTTCATGAACACATCAAAACTAAAATCGATCAATTACACAAAGCGAATTTTTGGGGTATCCCATGTACATAGAATACCATGAATTTTGGGTTTTATAATTTTTATGTCATTTTAAATAGATAAAAATCCGAAAAAATATGGTAAAATCAAAGATAAATAATTACACATTAATCTATTTTTTTTGGATTTTTATTACTTGATAAAATATGTACAAAAAAATTCAGGTCAAAAACCGCTAAAATACAAAATGCACAAAAGAGGCCCGAAATCCAACTTTCACATATGAGTTCGATTCACTTGAACTTGGTCTTGTTTTCAAGATAATTGAATGTACATTAGTTCAAAAGTGAGTAGGAATAAAACGGACACTGGATGGGGGAAGATATGAGGTTTTTAGTCCCGAAATCCTAAAATTAGGGTTTGGGTTTTTTGTCCACTTATTTGGGTTAGTTATTTTTTTATTTTTCATTTATTTTTGTTAGTGATATATACATAGTGGGTGGTTTTGTGTCATTCGGTGTTAGCATGAATGAGTTAAAAATCCGGGAAGTTAGGCTATTTACAGGTCATTTTTTACTTGGATTTTTGGCTTCTTATTTTGTGAAGAAATTCATTCTAAAATGCAATTCTTATGAAAATATGCATGAATGCTTATTATGCAGAATAGATGCAGAAATGCTGTTGATTTTGAGGGATTTGAGCTTCATAAATGAGGTTTAGAGTGATGAATTCGAGATTCATTATCCCCCTATACTTAAAGCATGCTCGTCCCTGAGCATTAAAAAGAAATGCCATGAAGTGAAATGAGATTGGATTCCATACCAAGACCATGAGCTGAAGGTGAAAGTGAAACTAGACTCGACCTTTGGATTAATAGTTTGGCGGAACTTCTGTGAGACTTAGAATTTTAAAATCAACAACCCTCGAGTTCTACACATCATTGCTACAGTTTCGACTCAAAAGTCATCTTAGATCAATCCTCTTCCCAAAGTATACCCTATGAACATTGAAAAATCGACTCATGTGCGTGAAAGGTTTCAGCTCTTCCCACCCAGAATGTTGGACTACCGCGCAAACCTCCTCTCCAGTAACTCATCCTAGGGGAGTCAGGTATTTCCTTCTAAGGTCTGTTACATTGTGTTCACAATCGAATTGGGAGAGAAGTTAGAAGAAGGAGAAAAGAACTGGAGGGTGGCCAGTGTAGTCACCTCTCCTTGTGAAGCTGGCCAGTGTAGCCGAGTCTCCACCAAGATCTGCAGGTTTCTTGAAGCTTGGACCTTTTTGGTCGGATATTTATTTGGTATAAAGCTTCTTTGTATTTGGAATTTTTGGTGGTTTGGCTTGGATCTTGTTGTGCCTCTACGGATATAGAATCTTTTTGTTTCCGTACATTTTTTGGGGTCTTAGAAAAAATTGTGCCCAGTCGTCCATCCCTTTTCCGAATCTTTATTTCAACCCGTACTCCGGTCTTTAGATTTTCACGCTACCAGAAAAGAAACTCACACAGTCTTCCAACATCCCGTTTGAGTTGAGCTAAGTGCATAGTGTGAGAGTACAAATTAATTCCTTATTCTAGAGTTGTACCCAGAATGAAGAGACCAGGTTAGACACTAAGAGTCAAATGTTGCACATTGTCATGCGGAACTCAAAGAATTAAGTCAAAGATCTGGAGTTTCTAAAATCCTATTTCTCGGTGAAGTTCCTCTAAAAATTACGTGGATTAAGGATAAGTCCAGACCACTCTCGGTTTCGGCTCATAACTCGGTTCAGAACCCAAAGACTTATCATAGATGCAAATGCGATGCTTGATGAAGTGAATGTGTGTGAAATGCAGATATATTTTTTTATGCAAGGGATTTTTGAAAAAAATTTTATGCAAAAATGAATAAGAAGCCATATTTTTTAATTTTGGGCATAGTCAGCGTTAGTAAACTCTTTTTCTTTTTCTTTTGTTTTGTGTTTTTTTTCAAATTATTTATCCAACCTGTAAATACATATAGACTTACGCGAAAGTACGAGATATGGTAAAATATATACACAGTATATACAGACCCCCCTATACTTAGCGAGTGTTATGTCCTCAGAGTACAAGAAGCGTAAAGAAGACATATCTCGGGCTAAGCGTAAGAGAGTAAAAAGGGAAAGAAAAAGATCAAGATATACAGGTCCACCCCCCTGTACTTAGACTGTGAACAGTCTAAGTATAGAAGAAGAGCGGAAAAAATGAAGCGATCAGGATATGTGAATGAGGAGAGTATAAACAGATGGGCATCAGTTCCCCCTATACTTAGGCTCTGGTCAGCCTAAGTATAAGAGAAGTGTGGAAATGGAGTGATCGGGAGAAGGAGTGATGGGAGAAATGGTATATACAGATGGCATCGGTCCCCCTATACTTAGGCCTTGACCTAAGTAGAAGAAGAAGCTGTACAAGGAGACTGATGTGGTCGGGAGGGAGGGTGGGTAGCCGATGATTTTAAGGAAGTTTTCGGCTCTTTTTGTGAGCCTGTGATGGGATATCGGTATAACAAGACGGAGATGAAGCATATGATTCCCAACTATTATCAGTGTCATCCTCAGAAAAATCATGATGGATAGTAGATGAAACATTTGAGTCAGATGAAACGTAGCCATCATCAGGATTATCCTCAGAGGAATAGTATTTGAAAGAGGACACACTCCAGATATTCATGTCTTTTTGTTTCTTCAATTGTTTCCTCAAATTTCGTTCTTTTTTGGGATCATGCGGTTTGTCCTCAGATGAATACTCAGAAGCACCGGTCTCAGTCAGCTCATAAGAAATAATTCCAGTGTACTTGAAGAGGGTAGGAGCATCGGCTTTGGATGAATAGTAGCTAGGAACGGAAGTTGTCCAACGAGAATCGAATCTTGGATCCTTGCGAAGATATGGCTTTAGAGCTGTCGAACAAACTTCACTCATGTAGACTACCTTTTCCGGACCTGATGAGGGATCCTCAACTGATTCCTCTTCCGAAAAGTCAAAGGTGACTTTCTTTTTCTTGTTTCGTGTAGGTGTCGGTTCACTTGAGTATCCAGATGAATATTCATTGGAATTCTTCTCCTTGGTCGGTTTTCAGGTTGCGTGTTTGTTCTTAGTCTCCTGAATGTTTGTGTACACTCTCGATTTAGGATGATTTGGTCAAGATATTCAGAGAAGCTTGCTCCAGGATGCAACCATGCATATGTCTCAGGATCATAGAAGAAATTTTTGTCTATTTTGAGATCCGCGAGAATTGAAATACTGGAGAGAGTTTCTGCATGTTCATTCTCAATTGATTTCACATTGGAGCATTCCTGTGTCGAGTTGATGTGATCCATGTAGTCAGAATAGGATGACCCAGGGTGTGCCCATGCATAAGTCTCCGGATCATATGATTCATATACTTGATTCTCCATGGTAAGAGCGGCTGGGAATGGAGCAGGGGGGAGATTACCTAAACCAATAGTCTTATCAACAACCGCTATCTCAGGTGTAGTCGCGGGTAGGGCTCTTCTACCGCTTCATGGTTACGGTTGTCGGGGACTTCGTGGGTTACCTCAGAAAATCGTAGTTCCTCAAAGAATGTGTCAGATCGAAGTGCTTCCAATGTCGTAAAATTGATTTGCCGAGTCTCACAATCAATAATTGTCTTAGCCAATGCTAATAATGGTTTTCCGAGAATAATTGGAGACTGGGTGAATTCTCCTTCATGCTCAATATCAATGATCGTGAATTCTACTTTGAGCGCAGCACCTTGGAATATCATGATGACAGAAATAATTTCTCTCAACCGCTTTATCGATCGGTCCGCCAATTGAACAATCTCTCGTATTTTCCTGATCGGTCCGAGTTTGAGTTCGTGAAACACATAGGTCGGGAGGATATTGATAGGTGAATCATCCTCAATCCGAGCATGGGTGAAAATTGTGACTTTGATTATGCAGTCAAATCTGGGCAACCGCTTCACTATGCAGCTCTTGGTTTTTCTCCTCAACACCAAGGAGGAGGCCATTGACAAGATATGTCTTTTAGTCTTTGTTCGTATCATGCCTGACTTTTTGATCATTAATTTATCCATTACAAATCCTTTAAGGCCGGGGAAGTGTTCAATGGCCTTTATAAAGGGAAGTTCAAAAATCAAGCATTTCTCCAGTGCTTCCCGTAAAGTAGGATCCAAATTCTTCAAGTCTTCTTCAGTCTCAAATTTTATGAAATTATCTGGATTTTCGATTTTTTTGGTGTTTTTGAATATTCCCATTTTTTGGTATTTTCTGTGGGGTGTGGTGATGTGGTGTGTTCCTCAGATGAGCAGGGGCTTTGATGATCAGAGTAAGACTCAGAGGCATAGTCATTTTTAGAGGAATAATATGCAGAGGTGTCGATGTCAGAATCATCCCCAGGTTTTTGAATATCCTCAAAATTTTCAGCATGAGATCCGATCATTTCCTCATTCATTTTTCTGTCCGAGCCATCATAGATTGAAATTAGTCGGTCGGTGAATTTTTGAAATCTATCCTCCATTAATTCAAATCTTTTATTTATCCTCGAAATATCACTCTCAAAATTCTGTTCATGATCAATATTAGGAGCAGTCGATGTGTGTTTTTGTGATTCAATAATTTCATCTTCCATTTTTCTGTATGTGCTGAGAGGAGAGTTTCTCGGAATATCCGACACATGCTCATTATTTTCTGAAAATTTCTCCTCAAAAATTATGGAAGGAGGCTGCTCAGTGGAAGGGTTCTGTGGGAATGTGCAGGTCTCATACTCAATATGCCGTGACTTGGGCATGCCATCCTGATTTGAGTAGTCTTTTTCCATTGTCAAGATTGATCTCATCCTCGAATAATGGGGTCATACAGGGTTCATACGTGCCGATCTCATCCATGTTGTCCTCTGCATGTATAGGTTGATCAAATGAGTGATATTCGGGTTGGTCAATAGGGATTTGATCGTTGCGGTCAATCCAACACTGAAGATCATTAAGTGCGGGTATTTCCATCTAAGTTTGGCTTCTTGGCCAGTCATGAGTCTTAAAGGTATTTTGATCTTGAAATGGTTCATTAACGAGAAACCGAGAATATGATGGTTCAGTCCAAGATGGTAGGTAGTCATGTACGGTCGGATGATTCGAGTAGGAATTCAATGAGGGGGTCGAATTCATCCACGTTTGAAAGTCTCCCACAAATGTTGGAGGATTATTGAAAGACAAGTATGTAGTTGATTTGGGCCTAATCGAGAAAAATTCATTTTCATAGTATAGCTTTGATGGATTTTCAGATAAATGTTCGGTCATTTTTGAAAGATCTGTAAGAAATGATGGATTGGGTCTGCAAGGATTTTTATGATTTAGAAAAAGTTCCATGATGAGATTTAAATCAAAAAAAGAGAGATGATTGCACGGGATAGTCAAGAGAAATTTTATCAAATATGCGGCTATTGATCTTCGAAATCGGTTCACGCACACCAATGCAAACACAAATTAAACCCTAGGTTCACCAACTTACATAATGAGGCCATAAGAGTTCGGCTATTATCTTTTCAATTTTAAGTTGGTGACAAATCAATCTTGGAAAGAATTTAGCGAGCTGTTAGGTGCCGAAATTTTCTTAAAGACTGTCCCGAGTTCATACGACTAGTTGCATCCCCTTTCAGCCAGTATAGGTGTAAGTACGGACCGTAAAATGGCCACCCGTGTTACTTAAGGACGGAGCCTTACGCAATGTCCTTTAAACCACCCATTCTACTAAGGAAGTCTGGACCGATTACTGGCTACCCGTATTCCTCATTGAGAAGTAGCTAATCGTTTTTAAAATCAGTAGTCTGAATGAAAATCCAGTTTTGGCTCTAGCCTTAAGTGTCTTCTCTCACACACTCAGAAAAATAAAAACATCCAAGACCAGGGTTACTCTCTTGCAAAAATTCTTGATTTTACGGGTAAATATGAAATCGTCTAGCAGTCCCAATTTTAATTAGATGATCACTGAAGAATTAAATGAGCACAAACAAACGTCTACCATCCTGTCCTGATTTCCTTTTAAAATTATGTGACAAAACAAGAGGGAGAAATTAGGGAAAAGCCGATATACGCGAAAAACTATGATGTATGCTCACTTAGAAGACTTACAGTAAATCTTCATAATCTTCTTGTGGGATGCTAGAAAGAAATTGAAAATTTATTCTAAATGAGTGCAAGCCGATGAAAAACCGCACCTACCAGAAAGTTCTATTAGCGGGGAAAAATTGAGTTGAATTTGGCTAAGTTGAACGATTTATGTGCGTCTCAATTAATGTGAAATATGGCCTAATTCCTACAAGAACAATCAAAAATTAAAATGCTTTAAAAGTCGTATGTGCAGGTCTATCATAAGCGCCACTCAAATCGGGCCCCACCATCACCGGAGAGTGAAACAGGCCACGACACACCACAATAATAGTGTTCAAAGTCTTTCACGCGAGAGTCCAAACGGACACCGTTATAAATGAGAAATTAATTACATAAATTTAAGAGTCTGTAGAAATTAAAAACCTAGACTCTACACTCTCTCATGACTCGACTCGATCTTAAATTAATTGCAGCTTTTTCGAGTTCGGTGAAGTTGCGTCGGTTCTTGAAAAATCACTCCACATACGCCGGGTACCTCGCAAGAAAAATAAGAGAGATAATGTAAGAGAGTGACTCAATAAAATATAAAAAATAAATGCTGAAAAATTATGGAATTTACAATGAAAAAATCGGGGGTCAGACTACCCGAATGCGGCAAACCGAACGAAAATTTTCAAAATCCAAAACTAAGTCGTTTGCCTCCCCGACAATGGCACCATCTGATGAGTCTGAAAATTGTGCGTGTTATAGATGTGTATTTATGATCATGCTTGAAAAATAATGATTTGTCGTGTGCGTTGTAGGCGGCAATCAGACTCGGTTAAGAAAATAACCGCACAAAATATTCGTCAATTTTAATTAATGCGGTTTTATGTTTATTTTACTTAGGTAAGTCTCAAGGTCGAACACAAGGAGGCAAAGGAACAACCTAGAATTATGTCTATCAAAATTTGTGCGCGGTTTTCGAGACGGTCTTTTTTTGGAATTTTTAATGCAATAAAGGATACAAAATGCAATTTCGGCCTATTTTATGGACTAAAATGTCAATTACGTTCAAACGATGTCCTAAAAATATGAAACTTGGCCACGATGCAAAATATGGTGAAAAGAATGCACTGTATTTTTTTGGAATTTTTGGATGTAATATGATTTTTTTTATGAATTTTCAAATGCAAACAAAATAAATTTCAATATTTAATTACAATAAATATTAAACCTAATTATTTTCAAGGAACAAAACTATCTAAGATCTATAACTAGGTGATTGATCTCATAAATATCCTAAACCTTGAAAATACTAGTTTCAATACCCACTAAAAATCAAACATTGAAATATGCAAAATAATTTCTACAGGGTAAACTATGCATGCAAATGTGATTCTTTTTGGGCAGAATGTCAAACACAATTAATTCTACAATATGTGATTTTTCGAGAATTTTTAAAGCAACGATTAATCTACTACAAATTTCAGAGTAAGAAATCGGCAAATTATGTAATTTTCCACAAAACAATTAATTATTAATGAACCATAAATCATAAAAATGTTCACAATATATCAACACGTAGAGAATTAATTGACAAACAAAATGCTAATTTTTGATAAATAAAATGATATAGAGAAGAGGTTCAAAACAGAGAGGGAATACAAGGGTCTAAATGCAATATTTAAATGATTAAAATGCATAAGAGGGGCTATTATGCAATTACCAGGATTCTGGGGGGATTTCGCGCGAAATTCCCAGAGGGGCACGTGCTGCGTCCTTGGACTGGATACGAATAGGGGAACCTTCGGGGGGTCTGCAAATGACCCAGCGGGTCACGTACGTAGCACGTGACCCCTGGTGACGTGGGCAGACGTCCCCCTACGCACGTGCGGAGCACATACAAGGGGTACCAGGGCTGGATCCCGGCCCGACGGTTGGAAGGAGGAGGTGGCCCGCTTCGATGGCTGATTCCCGAGGGGCGACTATTGGAGCTTGTGGCGGAGACGCCTTCTGGATGGTTGGGGACGACCGGCGTCTTGGAGGCGAGGAGGAGCTATGTTGACTGTGGTGGGCGGCCAGGCAGGGCTTCAGCCGTTGGGGCGGAGCTATGGAGTCGGTCGGTGGGTGTCGATGAAGTCGATGTTGCGGTTGACCAGAGAAGTCGTAGGTGGCATGAAGGCGGAGTAGTACGGAACCGGTGATGCTCGGGCATTGGCGATGAAGTAGTTGGAGACGACGTAGACTCAATGGCAATGGCCGGAGATGAAGCACAGGCTTTGAGCCATTCTGCAATGAGGCCTGGGCCTCTGATCTCGCCGCGAGAAGAGGTCGCGCTGTCACCCCGGTGGTCGTTGAAGGCAATCGGCGGATGAAGGCTTCTAGCGGCTGAGGCACTCTTAAATAGGGTCCACGGAGGTCTCCGGAAGGGGAAAGTCCTGAGCGATTGGAGTCGACGAGATTCGTAATTGGACGGCGGTGGGATCTGACGAAGAGGAAGGAGATCTGATTGATTTGGAGAGATTGATCGCGAGAGATGATCGGAGATGAGACCTGACCGCAAGATTCGCGGCAGCGATGGGAGAAATGCGGGGCTGCGGCGAAGCATCCAAAGGGGGAGGAAGATGACGCATAGGCGCCGTCCGATCGAGCGCAATCGAACGGCTCCTGTGGCACCACGTGGCAGCGCTTGAGAACAAAGGGGAGAAAGGGGCGCGGGCACGTACGTTGCACGTGCCTGGCAGGCACGTGCTTCGCACGTGCGGGGGGCGTTTTATTTTTTATTAATTTTTTTATAAAAACGATAAATAGAAAGCCCAAAAATGGATGACACGGGGCGGCTCCAGGAGCTGCCATGTGTGAGCACCACAAAAATCGTAAATAAAATACTTTATAAAATGCAAAACAAATAGTAAACGGCCTCGGATCGAAAACATTTCTTCACAAGAATTGCTCGACTCGGTGAGATCTATAACTTTTATGAAGACATCAAAACCAAAATCGATCAACTACACAAAGTGAATTTTTGGGGTATCCCATGTACATAGAATACCATGATTTTTGGGTTTATAATTTTTATATCATTTTTAAACCAGACAAAAATTCGGAAAAAATATGGTAAAATAATAGATAAATAATTACATATTAATCTAATTATTTTTGATTTTTATTAATTGATAAAATATGTACATAAAATATCAGGTCAAAAACCGCTAAAATACAAAATGTACAAAAGAGGCCCAAAACCCAACTTTCACATATGAGCTCTTATTCACTTGAACTTGGTCTTGTTTTGAAGGTAGAATATACATTAGTTCAAAAGTGAGTAGAATTAAAACGGACACTGGATGGGGAAGATATGAGGTTTTTAGTCCGAAAATCCTAAAATTAGGGTTGGGCTTTTGGTCCACTTATTTGGGTTAATTTTTTTGTACTTTTTATTTATTTTTGTTAGTGATATGTACATAGTGGAAGTGGTTTTGTGTCATTTGGAGTTAGCATGAATGAGTTAAAAATCCAGGAAGTTAGGCTGTTTACAGGTCATTTTTGTCTTGGATTTTTGGCTTCTTATTTTGTGCAGAAATTCATGCTAAAATGCGGTTCTTATGAAAACATGCATGAATGCTAATTATGCAGAATAGATGCTGTTGATTTTGAGGGATTTGAGCTTAATAAATGAGATTTAGAGTGATGAATTTGAGATTCATCAGTCGACCATCTCTTATGCACAGAGATGATCTAGAATACATAAACGCAAACAAAGACAAACACACACAAAACAAACCCTCAATTCACCTACTCAACTCGGTAGAGACTGTGAAAGATCGGTCTTTTTATCTTGTCTGCTTTAGAGTTAGGTTAGAAGTCAGAATTGTACAAACACTTAGGAGGCTTGATAGGATTTTGGCATTAGTCCTTAGTGTGTACGTAAGCAATGAAAAACGAAGACAAAAAGGCGATTACTCGTCCCCAAAAAATATTTTGTTGGTCTTTTTTAGTGTCAAGTAAAATTAGCAGCCCAATTTTATTGCTATCACTTTTTTGGATTTTATAAGAAATGCACGCACCTAACGAGGAATCAATTTTACTTAGCACCTAGGTAGTCAAAATCAGAGGAAGAAAGCCGGAAGAGAAATGCAAGCAAAAATGATATTGAATGCTAAATCGTAAATGTTCACCTTGCCTCCAGCACTCTACATGCAAAGATGCTCAGCAGAATTGAAATCTACACTATATGCAAATGCAAGCCGATGAAATCGCCCTACGTTCAGAAATTGCTATTAATGTGAAGAACCAATGCTAATGACTCAGAATAGAACCTAAGGGTCCAGTCTTGGAGTCTCCTCGGTGCCCACAACAGTGGTTCCTGCAAGCATTGTATGGAGAACTCTCATGACGCGTGGTTCAATGATTGAGTGGGAAGCAATTTAATCTTTGACTAAGTCCAAACATATTTTAGGAGCATGCAAATATAATTAGGTGTTTGGCCTTAATCTATCGACAAACAATCCTAAGCTAAAGGCTCAACCACATAAAATAAATGAAATAAAATCGAGAAATATAATAAAAATGTAAAGAAAATCATGAAAAACCGACGAGGCCACCAAGGGAACAATCCCTTGGGCACTGGACCTCGTAAAGTGTGGAGTAGTGTCTTGGAGAGTCTTTTAATACAAATAAATGAAACTCTCTCACTTAAAATTACAAAAATAAATACAATAAATAAAAATGGTCTTGTCTTCAAAATTACTCTAAGTCTTCCTTGGTGCTAGGTTGGCAAGTTGAAGCCAACTTCATGTGGGTGAGCAGACGCCTTGAGTAAGGTGCTTCCCTTGATCTGTGGTACCTCGCACAAAGTCAACAAGAAAGGGTGATTAGACAAGTAAAACAATTATATCAAATAAATAAGAAAATGAATAAATGGAAATATAGACAAATAATCACAATCAATTACAAAAACCAATCTATTTGCTGTTGCTCCCCGACAACGGTGCAATTTGATAACTCAGATTTTGTGAGGGGTCTAAAATAGTCTACATAAGGCGAGACCACAATGTCGCCGAAGTGATCACTCACGAAATCCGGGTTAATCATCAATAAACCCACAATAATGATTAAGCAATAAAACAAATTTTGTGGATTCAAAATTTATTATAACTCTACAACAGGGATGTGTATAGGTGCCGGTATGTAGAGATCGAACACAAGGAACAAGCATGATAGATCATGAAAAAATGCTCAAAATTGTGATTGTGAAGTATTTGTTTATGTGTCTTTTTTGCAGGTTTATTGTTTTTTAAATTTTTATTTTGTTTTATATTTTTATATTTTGATTTTTAGTTTCTAGATTTTATATTTTCTTTTTATATTTTATATTTTTATATATTCTTTTTCTTTTAATAGATATATAAAGCTATATATAGGATATATAAAATATATGCTATATTAGATATAAATATTAATTAAAATATAAAAATAAATAAAATAAAATATTTTTGTGTTTTAGATAATTTTTTACTTTTTTGTGTCTTTTAAAGAATTTTTTGCTAATTTTTTTATATTTTTAAAGTCACAAATACCCTAAAACTGGGATAAAATTAATAGCTGAAATTAAAGTGGAGATAAAAATATCGAATAGAGTAAAAAATTCTCCAAATTAATTTTTATATAAACATAATAAAATAAAGAAAATTTATGAATAAAAAATGTCATTTTTTGGATTTTTGAGAATTTATATATTATTATAAGAGTTTTTGGGGTTTTCCTATTTTTTAGAGTTTTCTTTTATATTTTTTAGTGATTTTTGATGACAAGCCATGCTGTTGAATGAAAGAACATATTAGTTTAGATAGTCAATTTGGATTTAAGTATTCAATGTTTATATTTATTTTAGATAATGGCAAGTAAGAACCAGAAATTCGAGCAATGGAAGTAAATCCAACCCATCGAATGGGTAGAAAAAATACCCACAAAAAACAAGATGAGTTTGTATGTATTAAATCTGCTATTCATGTCTATTCTAATTCTATATTTTTCTTTTGTTTACAACCTTGTCTTTTTCTTCATACAGATGAAATTGAATTCTTATGAGCTATAACTAATAGATACGTTTCTTTTGACTAAGAGTCGTGAGATTAAAGGCTTGAGAACGTGGACATCTGAGATCCATCAAAAAGAACATGTAAGTAAATTTTGAAGATAAATTCATGATTTTGTAAATATTATAATTTTATATGAATATTTAGGAGGAAATGGTAAGTCTGGTGTCTGCATCTACTGAGAACGAGGATGGAACACCTATGGTAGCACTCTCCCCAGATGAAGCTTTTATGAAAGTTAAAGGACTTGAGCCTTTTGGTCGTGTTCGTTGTATAGGTTGTGGTGCCACTCCTTCTCGATATTTTGGTGTTCAAGGTGACTCTTCTAGTAAAGAGGTTATTGAGCTTCGTGGTAATGTACGGAATTTGACAGAACAGATTGCTTCAATGAATAAAGGACATGAATCCCTTATGCACCAAATGACAGAGCAACAACAAATGTTTATGAAACAAATGGTGGATCAACAACAACAGATGGCAAAGCAAATGATGGATATGATGGAGGCTCATCGTCAAGAGATGAAGGATCTCGTATCAATGATGTCAAAGGAAAATGACATGTCTTCTCAAGCAAGTGATAGTGCTCGTAACAATGATGAGTCTAGCGATGATGATGATGATGATGATGATGAGTACTATTTGGAAGATGCTTAGAAATAGTTTTTTATTATATATGTGATCTTTTACTTTAAAACTCAGAAGTGACTTTTGTATAATATAAATGTTTGCACTTTTATGTCATTAAGGTTTATTATAAGTAATGATGATTGTGGTTGATTATTTTTAATAGATCTTATCTTTTCACCTGTCAAAAGATACATTTGATATTTGCATTATTATTGTTGCAGGAATATTTGATATGATACTAAAGGCATTACCAATAGCTGATAATTATGATAATTGTGCATAAAAAATCATTTGGAACATGGATCAAATATTGGCAATAACCACGATTCCAACATTCTCACAGTGTTGCTATTTTATTACAACGAAACATAAATGTTACAACAACCTGTAAATGCAATATTTGTTTAAATGTTAGAATAATATTTGTATCATTCTACAAACGTAGCTAAACGCATCAATAGCAACAATTTTGCTTTTGTTACTATTTAATTATAACGAATATGAAATGTTACAAATATAACTTATTTGTAACATTTGTCTATAAATATCGTAAGTGGCATTTGCGGCATCACTTTTAGCGACAATTAAAGCGACACAAAGAAAATGTTACATTTAATGAAAAACGTTGCGAATGATCTATTGCAACAGAATTTTGAATGTTGCAATTATTGTTTTTTTCCTGTAGTGGATTTTGTAGATATAAATACAATATTTTATATATAAGATCCTTAATACAATTATGCGTAGATGAACCTGCAAATATTCCACATTACATACTTCCCAATTATTCGCATTTTCCAATATGGAATCACGATAAAGTCGGATAAATCATTACGAAGAACAAACGCATTCACCCTCCTTGATAAATGTTCGTGGAGAAAATATTCATTAAATCACCAAAAGAAGATGTAACAAAAATGATCTTGACTATAATTCTTACGTGCTTAATTACCTTTTTAATAGTAACAGGATGCAATTACAATATTAAATCACCAAAAGAAGATGTAACAAAAATGATCTTGACTATAATTCTTACGTGCTTAATTACCTTTTTAATAGTAACAGGATGCAATTACAATGACAAAGAACTAGGGTTAGGGTTTTCAAGCCACCTTCACGGCTATCTCCTTGGGCGACACAAGACTTCCATAATGCTCGTGGAAGCAAACTGTCAGCTTCGAGTTATCGGGATCGATAGACCGGGAAACATGCGAAGGACCAGAGTACAATATGGCAGATAGGAGCTTCGGATCCGTGCAAACCCACCATTCAAACACCTCCGATCTAATGTCGAAGGACAGGACCTCCTTCATCTTCGGGGTTGACCAGTGAAGAGCTCCATGGCGATAAGCCGGCTGGCACAATAGTAAGACCTTCAGCGAGGGATTACCGACGCCGGTGATCGTCTTCCACGTCTCGCAGCCCACCGTGAGGAGAAAGACCGTTATTTTACTCCACGCGAGGACCTTGTACCCGCCGCTCACTTCCTCGAACATCATACAACACCCTTCTAGCCTACGCTCCCCCGGAGGCAGCGGGGGAAGCTGCAGGGTCACGGCGGTGATTGGGTTGGCGACGATGAAGCGCTTCGCCGCCTCGTCGTAGTAGCATATCAAGCCGCGGCAGCTCGAGACCATGCAGCAGAGGTGATGAGGGTATTGCAGCTGGGGGAGGGCGATGAAGCGACGATCACCGGCTTCCTCGTACTCGTGGGGGAGATGGTGACAGCCAGACATCTTGAAGGACACGAGGAAGCCGGGGATGCCGGTCATGGCGTGGGCCAAGTGCGCGCCGACGAATCGCTTGTCGGCGATGACCGCCCCCCATTCCCTGCAGACGAGCTTTGCACTCGGGACGGACATCACCGGAACCCTCACGAGGATCTGGAAGAGGATATCGCTGGGGATGGTGTCGAATCCTCCTGCTATTCTCTTGACCTCCTCCTTCGCCTCCATCTCTGCCATCTGTATATGTTGAGAAGAAACGAGAGAGTAATTTGGTCTTTGTTGTGTATATATATATATATATATATAGGAGAGCGAAGCAGATTCTTGTGATTGGAGACTACAACTCTCGTTTGATTTTGTTACGACGTCAGATTATCCACGCGATTATTATGAATGATAAAAGCTTGTGTTAATGGAGGGTGACCGGGTCTTTCGGAAAATCTGCAGCAACTTTGTTTACCATTTATGATTAATACGATTTTGATGAGGGAATCTCAATACAATTACGATCTGTATATTTCTGGAAATCAAAATGGTTACTGATCTTGTGATCACAGTAATGTAGTTCCGTTCCCGGATATTTCGTGCCATTAAATAATATCAACTTGCCGTTATTAACGATTTCTTGCGATTAATGTGATATTTGAAAATTTGGATGTTCGTTTGTCGATCCATGCTTATCATCTCATTGATTTGATATGCATGCATACTTGTTTAAAGTAGGTGCAATGAAATTGGGTATAGTGACGTTTTTTTTCAAAATCCGTTGCTAAATCCGAAATTGTTAAAATATAATGACGATATATTCATTATAAGATTATTTTTATACTTAAAATGTAGCGATGAATAGTCGAGTATCGTATCAATCATTATATTATTACAACGGTCCTTATAGTGGCGCTTATTCATTGCCATTTTCCCAAATGTTTACTAGTTTTCGCTAAATTTTGGATTTTAAAAAAATAGAAAGAAGATAATGTAAATTTTGAAAAACAGCAATAGATAATCGTTGTTATTAGGATCGTGGCTAATGATATTGTGATCATGAATATAATATTTGTTGTTAATTTCAAATATAAAAAATAATTTCGTAACGAAATGTCATTATATATTTAACAATGTCTGATTTAGTGACAATATTAAAAAAAACTTCACTGTAGATCAATTTTATTGTAGTAGGACATTATGAGAAACACCATCTTAGATTATGTTTTATTATTCTTAGAACGGTAGCAACAGTTTGTTGAGTTGACTTTGGATAAGTGTAGTTTGTCTTGTATTATGTGTTTATTGTGGTCCAATATTTATAGGAAAAATGAGACACTTGGGTGGAAAACTTGGACCGAATTGGCTTATTTAACTATGAAGAAGGAGTCCCAAGGCTTGTGTAAATTTGCTTATTAATTTAGTCTCTTGTCTCCGTAATGACTCGGGTGAATAATTTGATCCACTGATCCGTCGAAATAAATGTTTTTCAGAAGGTTTCATAAATTGTCTACCTCCACTCTTTTTTCCAATCGCGACGATCATCGAGGGGCATTTTTTTCCCAATTATAACCGGTTGTTAGTGACCTACAATCATGCTCCAATATCTTGGATTTATATTGAATGAGCATGCAAAATTTGAAGAATTGGATTTACTATCCAAAAAGGACATGTGGCGCAGCTTGTTGGCTATCTTCCATTAATCTCTATGTAAAACAACGTGACAGTTTTCTTATATATTCAAAACCATTAAACAAACCTTTAAATAAATAAAATATAAAAAATAATAAAATATTGGATTTACCATCCAAAAAGGAGAGGTGGCGCAGCTTGTTGGTTGTCTTCCATTAATCTCTCTGTAAAACAACATGATTGTTTTCTTATATATTCAAACCCATTAAACAAACCTTTAAATAAATAAAATATAAAAAATAACAAAATATGTATAAAAATAAAGAATAAAAATATTTATACTTTACACATTATATTTAAATTAATAAAAATATATATAAAAATATGTATAATCTACTTATATTGTATGTCTAACTATTTATTCATATATAAACTATATTATGAAAATAAAATATATAATTCTTATATTGTATATTAAATTAATAAAATAAAAATATAACCTATATGTAAAAGTAATAAATTAAAAAAATATGTATGTATTTGTGCATATTATACATATACATTATCATATATTCTAATTAATTACATTAATTTATTCAAATTATTAAAATCCATAATAAATAATTTATTTCATTATAAACATTTTTTATTTATGGTATTTGTTTATATGAAGCTATTTAATTTTTATATCGTGTTTATAATTTATTAATAATTCCATTTTTGTCTTTTAGTTCAGCCGCTTGGCGAGTCTTGATTGGCCGTTCAGTACGTTCCAACTACTTCTTAACAATCCTAACAACCTCGCTCCCAACGACCTGAGCTCCACGTCAGCACCTTCCTCCTCGCTGTTCGCCTTCTCCGACTGAACCTAAAGACCCACCTAGAAAAACAACCCTCCTCCTCGCAGCTCCGATATCCGCCATTTGCTTCTTCAAACTCCCCGAGTTCCGACGAGGGATCGAGAGTGACAGCCTCGGAGTTTCCCCGTCTGTCGTGCGAGGAGAAGCGGGGTCCGGCGTGATCCGCTGTGATCACCTCCTGTCGCCGCCCCGGTCGAGACGAAGACCCGTGCTTCGTGAAGCACATACCCATGCGAGACCCAGTCCTTCATCTCTAGTTCTAGGTATACTTTCTTCTCTTCCCTTTGTATTCCTCTTCTACTCCGTTCTCCTCTCAATCCAACTTCTTCTCTTCTCTTCTCGATACATTCCGTTATCTCTTGGAATCCGCATCCATTTCAGTCTATCCCTCATCAACTAAATCCAATCCACTTCATCATCGATTATAATATTCCGGCCAAGATGTAAACTTCGAGCCAAATCATCAACTTGCAGGTCCTTCATTGGCGTGCGAGCCGAGACTTTGAGCTCCGCCCCTTCCCGATCGTTTACCCCCGGAGATCAGACCTCATCGCTGTTGCAGCATCTGAGAGTCCACGGGATGGAGAATCACAAGTAAAAATCTTTAGATCGAGGCGCATCTGGAGCATTGAGATCCACTGCCTATCGATCATCGCTTAGAGATCAGAGATCTGATGCACCTTCGAGACCCGAGTCGACCTTCGAGACGAGACAACACCGCCGCACCGGAGATCCGAGATTCATCACGACCTATTGGAGACGACGCCAAGGCGTGATTCGGGAAACAATTCGGTGGAAGTGCCGGATTGCCAACCGTACGATCCGATTCGAGCAACGAAGTACGGCCGTTAGATGAAACGTTGCCTCATCCGTTCGATCAGATGGTCGTTCAACGCGGCACTAAACCACGTGAATCCGTGCCGCACCATCTCAGCAATAAACCGCTTCAGAAGTCGCACGTGCCTGAACAATTAAACAGGACCCCTTTAAACTTGTACTAACTGCGAACAGGGACCCCAACTGCAGAACACGTGATTGATCGTGTGTACCACTTGTACATTACGAGAAAAACCCCCCGGTTCTCCCATTATTCACAACAGGTCCTCTACTGTTGGAAGCACGTGAACAAGCACGTGCATTATTGGGCTTTATGCACAAAATGCCCGCACGCTGTCTAAACTTTCTGTTTATTACATTTATCGGACATAGATACTAGATAGGTGTGTGGGCACTACTACTGGTGGCTGACTCACGGTCCACTTCAAGCGTAAACAATTGATGGGCACTTGTCTAGTCGTCGTCACCTCAACCAAGAAAGCCATTGCAGTGATTTTCGGACAGCCCTGTTTGTTCTCAAGATCAGGGCGGGGAATGGTATTGGGAAGTCCGATGCATTAGGTTGAGGACAAGTAGATTGGGGCGAGGGAGGGGATACCATGCGTTGCTTAACACATGCATTTTCAAATGCTTGGCTTAACACACGCATGTAGGGCGTCAAAGAGTAGTTTACACGAAGAAAATGAACAATATTAAATACGTATATTTCTATATACCTTATAGTATACTGTATATTCTATTAAATATTTAAATAAAAAACTAAATACACCTGAAAAATTCTATATAAAATATATTGCATAGATTTAAATAATTATTAAATAATATCCAAAAATATAAAAAATTTCAAATATAAACCTTAAAACTTCAAAGATTTTTCAAAATTTATAAAATTTTAACCAATTCTAGAAAAATCCTAAGCATTGTTGAGAAGACTTTTGAGAAGGTATAAAATGATATACTCACAGAAGGCGAATATATATTGTCACTGAGGTGACCGCTCACAAGAGTCAAGACAAACAACAACTAACATATACAATGTATAGGAAATCAATGCAAGCTGTGTGAATCAAAATTTATCATACACTACAATAGATTTTATAGTGGATAAGCATAGTAGGGGTCGAACAGAGGAAACAACAAAGGATGGATAATCAAAATTGGCTAAGAAAAGATAATAAATGATTTTGAATATTTTTAAGGATTTTCGATTTTTTGTGGGAATTTATTTTTTATATTTTTAAATTGTTTTTTATTTTATGATTCAGTTTTTCTTTTTATAATTTTTTGAATTTTAGTTTCTTTTTCTTTTCTTTTTGTTAATGAATAAAGGTTTATATATAACTATATATATAATGGGGTTGATAGGGCTGCCCCCTGGGGGCAGCCAACATGGCTGCCCTGCCCCATTTTGGGCAAATTTTTTTATTTTTTTTTGAAAAATATCATCTTGTATATTCATCCCTATATCCCTCATATATGCCATTCGAATTTCATCAGAAATAGAGACTCCTACGGCCTCCATCCAAACAGGGTCGATTTAAAAAATCCTACGATCATTAAAAAAATGACGTCTGGATGGAGGCCGTAGGAGTCTTTGTTTCTGACGAAATTCGAATGAGATATAGGAGGGATATAGGGATAAATATACATTGTGACATTTTTCCAAAAAATAAAAAAAATGCGAAAAATGGGGTGGGGGCAACCCTATTTTTCCCATATATAATATAGCGTTATATAATTATAAGTACAACTAAAAATAAAACAAAAATTACAGAATAAATTGTTTTTATGTTTTTATATTTTTCTACTCTTTTATGATTTTTAGAGGTTTTTTTATTTTTTTAGGTATTTGTAAAGTTCAAATATTCCAAAACATGGATTAAATAAGTAGGCTGAATTGTTTTGGAAATTTAAAATACTGAATACAATAAAAGTTTTCCTAAACTATGTTTAAGTAATAATATATAATAAAAGGAAAATTCAAAGATAGAAATAAATATTTTTGGATTTTTAAAAGATTTTTTATAATTTTCATAAGGATTTAGGAGCTTTAAATTTTGTAGTGTTTTTCAGTAATACTTTTTAATCAAAATTGGATAGAACTTAAAAGAAATCAAAATAAACATAAATTAATTTTTTATAATTTTTCAAATCATTTTAATATTTTTTGGATTTTTAAGAGATAGATATTACAAAATAGCTCGATTTTTATTTTTTAATAAATAGAAAATAAACCGTTAATACCTTATTCAAAAAATATGATAAAAATACTTATTATGTATTTTTGTTATTTTCTACAAAGTTTAAGGGGCATGGAGCTATTTTTAATAAATAAAGTTAATAAAAATAAAATTCAACCTGGCAGTAGCATTTTGGAAATATAAATAAAGTCCTGGAGGTGATTAAGAACATAAACATACAAATCCAAGGCCAAAGATGCAATTTCTTCCAAAATATTCAATAATATATTCCTAGAAGGGTATTTTTTGCAATTAATACAAAACACAGGGGCCTACGCATGCAAATGTCCTAAAACTATTATACACAACTTATAAATTACCATACTAAAAAGTAATAATAAAAATCCGAAGATTCCTTAACAAAATGCCTCACTTCACGTGCACAGACACGTGAGCTGACATGTCTTAAAAATTAAAGTTGAGGGGTTACAATGTAAATATTACAAATATTTTTGAACCGTACCTAAAAGTTTATGGACTAATACATAAAGTGAAAACTATAACAAAAAGTGGAGGGAGCTGGGATGCAAAATACCCCTCTTGCGCGGCAACGAACGGTGGATGGCACTTCACTTAACCACGTGGCATGCATCCAACATCAGGTATCCCTTCGATGATGGACTTCTAATATTAGATCTTCAAACGGAGATCAATAGTGATGGGGGCACTCAATCGGATGGCTCCTACTACAACTGGGGAGTGCTCTAAATCTGACAATGACAACTCAGGATGAACAACTGAATAATCGAGCTCGAGCTATCTTCGACCCATTGAATCTCCTTACCCTTGAGGTCTCCTTCGATGCTGAGGTACAGAGAATGTCGTCGGAGTCGATCCACAGCTCGAGGAGGCTTCAAAATGGTTCAAGACCCTCGGAAAAGCTCCGGTGAGGCTCAAGACGTGGAAGGTTGTCTCCTTCTTTGTTTACCCCCTTGGGAGAGGTCTTTTCCTTCTGTTTCTTGCATGGTTAGACTTACAACAAAAGCCGAAGCTTCGGGAAGCTTCAGGTGGGCGGAATGAGTGGAGATGATGCGACACGAGGTGTCGCCAACGAGTGATGGTGGAGGAGGCACGAGCTCCGGATCTATGCAAGATATGGGTGAACGAATATGCGTGGGGGTGTAGAGAAGATGAAGGGGAAAGAGATGGGGGTGGTCAGAGTGGTGGAGAATGGTTGTAGTGGTCGGACATCAATAGTGGAGCCGAAGCTCCGTCGAACGGGGGAGTTTGATTTTAAGATAATATTGATAGAATTAAAAGAAATAAAAAGCTGGATTATGTTAATGTTAATGCTAGGAAAGAAAAAGATAAAGAAAAGTAGGGCTACCTAACCTGGATATATGTGGATGAAGAGATCGGGGTGGCACCTCGGATCACTTCGATTCGACGCTACGAGGCTCGCTGATCCCTCCTAGGATTTCCTATTATCATCGAGAAGCTCCCAAGTGCGTTAGGTTTAGGATTTGGTGGCGGAAGAAGAATCAAAGGAAGTAAGGAATGTCGGAGGAGACACTATATACATGGCATGTTTCTCAGGGAACAATGCTCGATTCAGAAGCTCCTCAACCAAGGAATCATATGAGCGTGAAAGCTTAAAGGTCAAGGATAAAAAGTCAAGCACATATCGAGATGAATATATGAAAGAATTAAGCATGAAAAAAATCGACAAATGTTGGGACAAACGAGGTCTGACGCATGTTATAGCCTCGGTCAGAGAGTTAATCGAGGTTAGCGGACGATGGGCCTTTATTGGGCCAAGTCCTCTGCAAGAGGACAAAATGAAAAATAAAAGAAGAAATAAATGGAAATTAAATAGTAAATGATTCATTTAATTTTTGTTAAAATATTTTTTATTATTTAATGGAATATTTTATTGTGATTTTTATTTATTTTTATGGGTTTATTTATTATGAGTTACTTTATGGGGGGTCCATTTATAGGTAAATTGACCTATGTTATGTATATTTTATTTTGTATTTTATATTTTATTAATTTATACTTAATTTATATATATAACTTATTTAAAGATACATACATACGTTTTTATTGTATTTTCTGATGTATTTTGTACACTTAAATAAATAGAGGTAAATCTTATATAGGTATAAATAAAGTATATTCATCTATGTTTTTTATACTATTTTGTTTTGTTGTTTTCTTTATTATTTTATTTTATTCTGAATGTATCATAAGTTGTAAATAATATTTTCAAAAATACAAAATATAAAATAATAAAATATAAATAAATAATAAATAAAATGAATATTTTATTCAGGTATATTGTACAATAAGGGTCTGAAACCTAACTTTTGCACCTAAACTCAAAATTGAGAGAAACCACCTTTATTAAATATCTAATAAAAATTATATACAATTAAATTTTGATGCATTTTAAGTTTGTATGGATAAGATATGGAGAAGATATGGGTCTGAGAAGTTTAGATTTTGGATTATTATTCTGAATGTAAAAGTTACAATTTATATTAATTTTATGTGAATCTAATTTTGTATTTTTCTATGTATTTTTATCTATAACTTTCATGTACAAAGTTTCTTTTGAGGTATAAATAATAAAGAATAAAATGAGTCTCAAAAGTGAATTATTGGAGAATAAAAACTAGGGTTTTATTGATATTATGACTCTTATCTCCCTTACTTTATTCCTTGTCGACCTAGTCATCAAGATATGTAGGTCTTGGGATTTAGGTTCATAAAATACATTTGTAATTTTAGTTCTTTATCTATTCTTTTCTTTATTCTTTTATTTTGATTTAAATAATGTATTTCATACAATATTTACATAATAATCAATGAATGTTAATTTATGCAAAATAATGACATTTACATGCATTTAGCTAGAGTTTAAAGGCCAAAATGAAAGAATAAAGGTGATGAATAGGGATTCATCAAGCATATGTATATTACCCTATTTGAAAGGTATTTTAATCCTATGTATATTATAAATGACACAACAAATATTTATTTTTTACCATTTTAAACTAATAAATATTGTTTTGTAATCACCTAATTCACTATTTTCGCATAAACTTCAACATAAAATTTATAAAAATATTTGAAAGATTCACATAAATAATAAAAAATCTAAAACCCCAAAAATATTTTCTTTTTTCGTCATATATACTATATTTCAAAATGAAAAATAATCATTTTTACCTTCTTTTATACATATATCTTTTACAGTATATTTTCAATATTAAAAATTCATTAAAAATATAAATTAAAATTAAGAAATTAAACCTAAAAAGGATTAAAAAAACATAAAACATATACCCATATTCATTATCATTTAGTTATGTACAAAACAATATAAAAAGCACAAAATCATATAATATAAAAATAATTAAAATCTTATAAAATACTTAAAAATAAAAAACCCTAAAATTCCAAATAATCTCTGCCTAGTCCCTTAGTTTCTGCAGTTTGCCTAGCTAATTTTGACACTCCTTTGCATAACACTACACACATTAAATTTAGGAGTATAAATAAAAATCTTTTCCAAATTCTTCTTATTATTATCTCGATCACTACAACAACACTTTTCTTCTCCTAGAGAAGCAATTGGGATGATCTTTCAATGTGTTTATACATATTACCCAATGAATAAGAAATCAATTATATTTATATTTCCTAACTTCAGAGATCTAGGTACGTTAGCTAAGTCGATAAAATAGAAATAAGAAAAAAAAGAAAATAAAAAATGTTCTCTCATGTTTGTGTGTATGTATTTTTATATCGTACAAACTTTACTATTTTTAAATAAATTCATATCAACTCCGTCTAATTGTAAAATCACCTCCGCGCTATGGATAATAGGGTTTTTATCAGTTGTGCACCTTTGAGATAGTGCAATTTCAATTATGCCCCTCCCTTTTGGGAATATCGGTTATACCCTCGACTTCTTGTTGTTCTATCACATGTTCCCCTCCATTAATTTAGTCGTCAACAATTTGAACTTAACCATGGTTTTCTCAAATCATGGTATAGTTAAGAGCCATCACTTCCTCCTCCATCCCCTTATTCTCCATTGTTCACCATCAACAACAACATGCCGATGATGAGGATGCAAGGTTCTCGGAAACAAGGCTGACCACTTCCTCCTTCATCTCATTCCCATCCAATTTCTTAACAACTACAACAGAGGGTAGGAGATCAGAGCGAGAGGGAGGCACAGGGTGAAGGAGAGTAGAAGGGGAGGCATGACAAGGGCAGGGGAAGGCACGACGAGTTGAAGGAAAAGAGGGGTAGAGGGAGAGGCATGGGGGTAGGGGTAGGTGTGGAGGGAGGAGTTCTAGGTGGATGAGGGCGCATGGGGAGGACCTCGAGGCGGAGGTGGCCTGCTATGCAAGGGAGGAACTAGGGGTGTAGAGGGAGGTGCAGGGGCGAAGAAGAGGGGTAGGGGAAGGGGGGGGGGACTTGTGGCGGAGGAGGTCTATGGGCGAGGAGAGGATCTTGGGGTGGGGAGAGCAGGGGCGACAAAGGAGAGGAGGGTCTAGAGGGGAAGGAATCACATAAGAGGAGTGGGGGCGAAGGCACGAGGGTTGGGAGGGAGGAGCTGGGGGCGAAGGCATGAGGGCAGGGGGAGGAGTAGAGGCGGAGGGGGAGGTGCGAGGGAGGAGGCATGCAGGCGGGGGAGTATCTGGTGCGGATGGGAGACCGAGGAGGAGGGGGAAGGATCTAGGGGAGGGGGGGGGAGGAAGAGTAGGGATGGAGGCGCGAGGGCCAAGGGAGGAGCTCAGGGTAGAGGGAGGTTCTAGGGGCGAACGAAGGGGCTGGAGGGAGGACTCGGTGGAAGAGCAGGAGGCTGGGAGGAGGAAGAGAAGGGGGGAGGAAGAGGAATAGGATGGGGGATGAAGAAGAAGAAGGGACCGGACATTTCAGTACATTGATTAATACTAATTCCCATTGTGTCCTCAAGTTAACGCCCGTTTGCGTTGGAGGTGGACGTCAAGTAACCTGAGGGGCAAAAGTGATAGAACGGCAAGAAGTCGAGGGCATAACTGATATTTCCAAAAAGGGAGGGTCATAACTGTAATTACAATATCTCGAAGGGGTACAAATGATAAAAACCCTAGTAATATGGCTAATAAATCCAAATCCCTAATTCTATGCCTACCTACATTAAAAAACCAAGTATCTAATGCATATAATAACCTATGGAAATATACTTACATTTAAAGTGGCATGTTCTTAATTATCTTCGACACAAAACTACTTTCAAGGTAATTGGAGTTTGTATGAGAAACTTGAGTTTTTAAGCTATGTGGTATATTATATAAATGTCAAATCATAACCCTAATATTTTACATACAAAACCAATTCTTTTTTACTTCACCTTTTAGTGCTTTTGTTTCTTTACTTTGAAATATAACTACTACATCAAAATCAAAACCTAAAAACATCTTAATTCATGAATATTTAGCTATATTATATCCATGATGTTGTATTATATAGTTTTTTACGGACTTATCCTTAACTCTTAACACTCCAAAAGAAATAGACATTATAATATATTTTATCATTACATTAACATAAAATATATGCAATATTAAGAAGAATAAAAAGAATATAAAAACAAAAAAATATGTTGTTGTACCTATAAAACACCCTAAAAAATACAACTAGGTATAAACGAACATTTTATTTTTTAGTCCCTCATAAAAGTTTAGACCCTAAAACTTGAGGGTGAACATTTTTTGATATATGGAAAATTATTATTTTACTTTGATTTTTCGTTCATTACTAATTTCATGAATTTGGTTGAACCTCCATTTAGAGGACAACTCCAATCCACCCACACCACATGGCACTTTGCCATTGGCGACCACTCGAACCAACCCTTCAACATGATAGCATGTCCTGTTAACTTTGGTTATCGACACACTTTGGTCTGATCGAGGAGCAACTTGGCACATTTTCATTGGACAACCCACTCATTTTATTCTTTTTTCTCCTCCCACCACTTCGACAGAACTACATCCATCATCCCTCAACCATTTTCCCTATGCAACTAGCTCCCTCTCTCAATTCAAATACATCACTCCTCTTCACTCATCATCCCCAAACAACAAGAGCCAACTCTAGTATCCTTTGAACCAACACCAACACATCATCTCCATTGCCATTGTGCTTCTAGTTTGCGACAAACCCTTGATCCCCTTCCTCTTCTTCCTCATACCTCGATCCTTTGCTCACCAACCTTCATCCTTTCCATAAATCTCCATCTCTTATAAAAATAACCTATCAACCTATGATCATACTTTTATCTGACTAAATTTCAGTTTCAAATCCATCCTCACTTACGGTGATAGTGCAAACCAGAGCTCGAGCGATAATGAGCAAATCTAGCTTTATCGAGATCCTTTGGAGTGCCCATCTACATCATAACAGCTCCTATGCTGCTTTAACTTTTGCTTCATTTGCCTAAAACCATGAGGCAATGATCACTAGTGGACCATCCAACTCTAACCCCCAAGAAAGTTATTCTAATCCACAATTACTCCCAACAATTCTCCCTTATTATTTTCATATTGTTCTCCTTCTACAATTCTTTTATGATATCTTTTTACTCTCTCACTTTGATTCATTTCATACCCAACTCCACTTTGTATTCGATTCTCATTTCCTTTCATCTCCACTCTCTTTTCTTACATCCTTCATGGTCTCTCACTCTAAAAAAATAGTGGTCGTGGAACCACTACTGATGCTTCCGCTTCCACAAAAACAACAACCACTCACACCTGAGAGACTCGAAATTATTTTTTCTTTGTAAAAACTGAGGAGGAGGATGAGCTACTTGAGGGTTCCTTGCTAGAGAACAGTAGCATCAAAGGACCTCCACTATAGTCATCCCTTCATCCAAAAGGACTAAGAAGGAAGGGAGAGAATCCTTTAAATTGTGTCCATCATTTGACCCATTTTGGGTCAATCGAGGCGGTCAATCAAGGGAGAATCCCCATCATTCAATCATGATATCAAGCCATGGTGATGAGAGTTTAACACAAGGAAGAAATATAAAATAATCAAATAATGATATAAAATTAAATTTAAAACCACAAAAATGATAAGCAGTGAAAATAAAAGTGTGAAGTGCATAATGATTTAACATGGGAACCTAAGAGGGAGAAAATCGTAACCCATAACCCCATGCTAGGATTTCCCCGTCACTCTCTCTACGAAGCTCGCTTCCACTATCCCATGCTACTTTAACTTGAGAGTAATAAAACCTCTTGAACAACATTTATGCTTCCCTGGACAAATCGTAAAAGAACATTTTATATCTCATAGATAAAGGGACTGTTGATGAATTTATGATTTATCTACATTATAGAAAATTTTTGTCCTGTATTCCTGAGAAAAAAACATAATGAAAATGCATAAAATACTAAAAAATAAAATAATATTTATAATAAAATTGGAATAAATATATATTATCCATTTAACAATATGTCAAAAAATGAAATAAATGAAATCTCTAAACATAAGAAGTTAACTTGAATACAGTAACTTGTATAACATAAAACCAATTCAATGGTATACATAATACTGATCATAATAAATAAAAAATTCTAGAAAACTGCTAAAATGTATATATTGTAAATAAAACTAAATCAAAACCCTAGTTTGAGAAGATTAAGAATATAAAGATGATTTTCTACATCACACAATCTCCTATAAAATTGTACTCATTTGCATTCATGTGCAACAAAAACATTTCTAAAATAAGGGAAGGTTCAAAAGGATTGAAGTTCATGTATGAAAGTTGGATTTTGAAACAAAATTGTATATTATACAAACACTTTAACTTTAACATCTTATCTCATGTACATATTATATTATTTTTCATTTATTTTTCATTTTTTTATGTTGTAACTATGAACAAAAAATAGAAATCTAAGAAAAATCAAAAAAATTAATTAAAATACCAAAAATCACGTTGTATATATTGACTCGAACGCATGTACATACAAAACTAGTTTATTTTATTCTAGTTTTTCTTAAATAACAAATTCAAAATAGTGAGACTACGTGTAAATATTTTATTATTATTTTTAAAATTACATCATGACTATTTTTATAGAGATAAAATTTTAAAAAAATTAAATTACAAAGTACACATATTTTATATTTATTTTATATTTATGAATACCTCAAAATTTGTATTTTTGTATAAATGATTTCTTTTAGATTTAAGACCTTCATGAATATAATAGATCTCATTTAGATACTTCTACTTTGTTTATTTTATGATTTGAGTTTATATCTTATTTCATTTAAAGATGATTTTATTCTGTGATTTTTATCAGATTACGACATGATGGTCTAAGCCCTCCTCAAAGTTCCACTAGACACTCCCTTATTGACCACTCTTGCCACACTAGGTTGCATAGTTGATTTCTCGGTCAACTGTGTGTCCATTCTCCCAATAATGAGCTCCGATCATAACCAGAATGACCTTATCGAATCCACAACTCATACTTCTCCTCAACCTCTTAGAACCCAACTGCCACCAACGTCTCTCCTTGTTGTCCCTTGACCTCAAGCCCAAAGCCACATTCAACCGCCAAAATCCCAAAGCCATGTCTTTCTCCAACCATCCAGAGCCACGTTCTTCCTCCAACCTCAAGCCCTCCCCCAAGCACTTTTTATTTTTATTTTTTTTCATTTTATTAAATATAGGTTCCTATTTTGAATGTGTCACATTTTTGTTGTACTTGTAAGCCCTTGGCAACCTATTAATGCAACAAAAGATATTATTTTATCATGACTACCTGAAATGAATGTTTCTAAAAGCACTTAATATTAAGGTCCTTTGTATATTAAGGTTATGTATTATGGCCATATTGAATATCATGAATATCTAATAAAGATCCCTAGTATGAGAAAGACTGTAATTTTCTCTAAAGAATGAATTCCACCCAACTTTTTAATGTATATCCTCCGTATAGGAATAGTGATTCACACTGTTGGAATAGTAAATTCAAAAAGGGATTTTTACATCCATAATCATGAGTAATTTCGCAATAACATTCATAACCCTGCATAATCGTGAATTACATGAAAAAGCTTGAATAGTCACTCCGTCTCACACTCATAACCTTCCGTTAGTTTAATATGTTAACTCAACTATATGAATGAGTTTATCTAACTCATCCTCAATCCAATGATCAGGAAACAAATAAAAAAACTTTACTGTTGGTGGGGACTCGAACTGGAGAGCGTTGTTGTGGGGGTGGGAATTCGAGCAAGGGCGCAGGAGGGGCTTCAACCAAGGGGAGTAGCTGTAGGGAGGCGAGCGGGGAAGGAGCAACTCTGGCGACCGCAGGGGGGAGGGGGCGAGAAGGTGATGAACCTCCATTTCATCATCTTTATTCTATCATTTTAGCCTCAAAAATACAATCAAATGCAAGTAAATACCTCTAATTCATGCATTTTAGCATTCATGCATGTATGTGTAAATAATGTACAAAATGCGATTTTTAAAGCCAAAATTATAGAATAAAGAAAAGAAAAGAAAAATAATAAAATATTGTAAATATTTTATGACCCAAAACCTCGAGACCTAGGCATCTCGATGACTAGGTCGACAAGGAATAAAGTAGGGGGAGATAAGGACCAAAATACGATAACAATACCTTTTATTCATTCATTCTTTATTCATTTTGGGACCTATTTTTAGTTCCACTTTTTATACTTCAAATAAAAAAACTTTGTACGTGAAAGTTGTAGATAAGATAATTAAATATAGAAAAATACAAATTGATTTCATGCAAAAATAATGTAAAGATAAAAAGTTATGACTTGAATAAAATTCCGGAATCCCAACTTCCCAGACCTGTATCTCTCAAATAAAAACTCGAAATGTATCAAAATCACCTTTAATTGTATATAATTTTCAATAAGCTATTTAATGGATATAGTTACATATTTTTCGGAGTTACGGTTTGAAAGTTGAGTTTTGGACCCTTCTTGTACACTTGTACCAATTAAAATATTCATTTTATTTATTATTCAATATTTTATAACTTTATATTTTTTATAATTTTGTAAATATTATTTATAATTTATGTGTATGTTAAAACATGAATAAAAACACAAAGAAGACATAAAAATAAAATACTTATACACGATACATAGATGAAATACCTATAACTATACATATACGAATTACACTTCTATTTATTTAAGTACACAAAATACATCAGAAAAATAAAATAAAAATATATTTAAGTTTAAAAAATGAGTGATAAATTTATAAATTGATAAACAAACATAAATAAAAGTAAATATACAAAATAAAAATAAAATATTAAAATATATAGATGATATACCTATATATAGCCCTTAAAAGGGAACTTATAATTTTAAATCTAAAAAAAACAAATAAAAATCATAATAAAACATTTCACAAAATAACAAACATTTTTTATTTTCTAATCCAAAAATAATAAAATCATTTGCTATTTTAAAATAACTTTTAAATAATTTTTCCAAGGAAATTTCTGGTTGGTCCACGTGGACCAACCAGAAGCCTCCGTTGGTTGACCTCGATCAACTCTCTGACCGAGGTCTAACACCTGTCAGACCCTCGTTTTTGTCCCATTTTGTGGATTTTTCGAGGACGCTCCTTGCACAATTTCGTGACATAGTTTTCACGACTTTTGTTCTTGGGAGATTGGGCATACACGCCCAGGCGAAACATCGACCTTTGGATCATCGATCCTCCCGATCTCCCTCGATTTTCCCAGCCTTTCGTCAACCCTTCATATATGGACCCCCGTCCTTTTGATTCGAATTTGAACCCCATTTTGACCAGTTCGTCCACCTTCATCTTGCACGGTGACTAGCTGGTGGTGACAACATCAGATCCAGTCGTTCCAGGAGGTCTTTGACGGGTCGATTGGCGGTCTCCAACCACCTCCAGGGAGCCTAGCCATCGAGGTTCTTCCTCAGGTGATCACCACCTTCGAGGCTCGATTTAGTGACAAATAAAAAAAACTTCACTGTAGATCAATTTTATTGTAGTAGAGACATTCTGAGAAACACAATCTTAGATTATGTCTTATTATTCTTAGAAGGGTAGCAACAGCTTGTTGAGTTGACTTTGAATAAGTGTAATTTGTCTTGTATTATGTGTTTATTGCGGTCCAATATTTATAGGAAAAATGAGACACTTGGGTGGAAAACTTGGACCGAATTGGCTTATTTAACTATGAAGAAGGAGTCCCAAGGCTTGTGTAAATTTGCTTATTAATTTAGTCTCTTGTCTCCTAATGACTCGGGTGAATAAATTGATCCACTGATCCGTCGAAATAAATGTTTCTCAGAAGGTTTCATAAATGGGTGCGGATCGTCTGCTGTAAGTCATTTGCAGCAGACTCTGCTTCAACGCATGGATGAGCGCCACGTGTCATCCAATGAATTCGATGGCTTCCCACTTCTCTTTCCTTCCCCAATCGTCCGACCTGTCTCTCCTTCCCCGACCCCAGCCATCTCGTCGCCAGCGCCCTCCCCTGACTCAGCCTCCTCGGACCCGCCTCTCGCTCGCATCCCTATCGCCGCCTTCCAGGTCGGCCCCGACATCTGCCCCTCCTGCCTCCGCCTCCTCTCAATCCTCGCAGACTCCCTCCCATCCCCACCCTCCCCCAATCCCTTCCCCCCTTCCCCTGCTTCATCTCCCCCTACCTCTCCCACCGCCGCCGCCACCACGACCACCCGCTCTTCCTCTCCACCCCGCAGCCCCAATCCAAGAAGCCCTGCTGCCTCCCCTTCCTCACCTCCTTCCGCACTCCCCACAAACCCAAACACGACCCCCCACCTCCCCAGAAACCCGCCTCCGCTTCCTGGCTCTCCTACCTCCGCCTCTCCCGCAAGCCCAAGCCCCACCTCACTCCAGAGGACCGTGACCAACGTGATCTCTCCTTCTCCACACCATCGCCCACGTGGCGGATCCCAACGTCGATGCCGGCGCGACGTCCCAACAGCTGGCTGAGCCCCCTCGACGGGCGGCTGAACCACACCGAGGTGGGCATCAACCCCTGTCCTCATCACCGGCGGCATCGTCACGGCTGACGGCGATATGCCTGGGGTCGGGGAAGGAGAGATGGGTCAGGTCATTGGGGAAGGAGAGAGAAGTGGGGCAGTCGTCGGATTCATTGGATGACACATGGTGCTCATCCATGCATTGCTGCTGCAAATGAGTTATCGCGCCCTTCATAAATAGTCTACCTCCCCTCTCTTTTCCAAACGTGACAATCATCGAGGGGCATTTTTTCCCAATTATAACTGGTTGTTAGTGACCTACAATCATGCTCCAATATCTTGGATTTATATTGAATGGGCATGCGAATTTTCGAAGAATTGGATTACCATCCAAAAAGGACATGTGGCGCAGCTTGTTGGCTATCTTCCATTAATCTCTCTGTAAAATAATATGATTGTTTTCTTATATATTAAAAACTAATAAAAAATCTTTAAATTAATAAAATATAAAAAATAACAAAATATTGGATTTACCATCCAAAAAGGACAGGTGGCGCAGCTTGTTGGTTGTCTTCCATTAATCTCTCTGTAAAACAACATGAACGTTTTCTTGTATATTCAAAACCATTAAACAAACCTTTAAATAAATAAAATATAAAAAATAACAAAATATGTATAAAAATAATGAATAAAAAATATTTATACTTTACGCATTATATTTAAATTAATAAAAATATGTGTAAAAATATGTATAATCTACTTGTATTGTATGTCTAACTATTTATTCATATATAAACTATATTATGAAAATTTATATAATTCTTATATTGTATATTAAATTAATAAAATAAAAATATAACCTATATGTAAAAGTAATAAATTAAAAAATATGTATGTATTCGTGCATATTATACATATACATTATCATATTTAATTATTCTAATTAATTACATTAATTTATTCAAATTAGTAAAATCCATAATAAATAATTTATTCCATTATAAACATTTTTATTTATATTATTTATATGAAAACATTTAATTTTTATATTGTGTTTATAATTTATTAATAATTCTTGTCTTTTAATGCAGCGGCTTGGCGAGTCCTGATTGACCGTTCAATACGTTACCCTTGGCCAACTTTTCTCCCCTCTTCTTCTTCCACCTCCTCCTTCCTCTCCTTCCCATCCTTCTTCGTTCCAACCACTTCTTAACAATCCTAACAACCTCGCTCCCAACGACCTAAGCTCCACGTCAACACCTTCCTCCTCGCTGTTCGTCTTCTCCGACTGAACCTAGAGACCCACCTAGAAAAACAACCCACCTCCTCGCAGCTCCGATATCTGCCATTTGCTTCTTCAAACTCTCTGAGTTCCGACGAGGGATCAAGAGTGACATCCTCGGAGTTTCCCCGTCTGTCGAGCGAGGAGAAGCAGGGTCCGGCATGATCCGCTGCGATCACCTCCTGTCGCCACCCCGGTCGAGGCGAAGACCCGTGCTTCGTGAAGCACGTACCCAGGCGAGACCCAGTCCTTCTCTAGTTCTACGTATACCTTCCTGTAACACCTCAACCCCAAACATAGTACCATACCTAAAACTCACGAAGTGTGGGTGTGGTTTATAAGTGATGGGGACTACTACTTGACAACTTGAGCTTAAGCATTTTGGGTGGTTGTTAACGGATCCATTTGGGCCCGAACCCAACAAGTTGTCATGATCAGTTTTCCTCGATAACGGACCGAGGACCTAAGCCCGGTACGTTAAAATGGTATCAGAACCAAATTCTCTCTGATAGTGGAAAGGGCTACCCGAGAGGTGGAGCCGCCCCTACAAAGAGGTTGGAGGAAATGGCTACCCGGAACGTGCAGCCGTCACTATCACTGAGAATAAGTGATTGAGCCATGTCGCAACGAGAACGTTGCGAATATAAGTGGGGGATGTTGTAAAACTCAAAAAAGGTCCCACACCGTGGAAACATGAAGTTTCCGGGTGGGATAAAAAGTGAGGAGGTTATTACCGAACAACCCGGCTTGAGCATTTTGGGGGTGGTTAATCGGGTCCGTATGGGTCCGATCCCAAGAGGTTGTCAGGGTCAGTAATGATCCGCTAACGGATCGGAGACCTAAGCCCGGGACGTTACACTTCCTCTCTTCCCTTTCTCTTCCTCTTCTACTCCCCCTCCTCTCAACCCAAGCTCCTCTCTTCTCTTCTCTTCTCGATACGTTCCGTTTTCTCTTGGAATCCGCATCCATTTTATCTATCCCTCATCAACTAAATTCAATCCACTTCATCATCGATCATAATATTCCGGCCAAGGTGTAAACTTCGAGCCAAATCATCAACTTGCAGGTCAATTCATTGGCGAGCGAGCGGAGACTTTAAGCTCCGCCCCGTCCCGATCGTTTACCCCCGGAGGTCAGACCTCATCGCTGTTGCAGCATCTGAGAGTCCTCGGGATGGAGAAGCACGAGTAGAATCTTTAGATCGACGCGCATCTGGAGCATTGAGATCCACTGCCTATCGATCATCGCTTGGAGATCAGAGATCTGATGCACCTTCGAGACCTGAGTTGACCTTCGAGACGAGACAACACCGCCGCCCCGGTGATCCGAGATTCATCACCGCCTATTGGAGACGACGCCCAAGACGTGATTCGGGGAACAATTCGATGAAAGTGCCAGATCGCCAACACCGTACGATCCGATTCGAGCAACGACGAACGGCCGTTAGATGAAACGTTGCCTCATCCGTTCGATCAGATGGTCATTCAACGCGGCGCTAAACCACGGAATCAGTGCCGCACCATCTCAGCAATCAACCGCTTCAGAAGTTGCACGTGCCCAAACAATTAAACAGGATCCCTTTAAACCAAGGTTTTTAAACCCAATCGGAATCCGAACCGGAAATCTGGTTGAAATGATCAAATCGGATCGAATCATGTAATTAAATCGATTCAATCGGATGACATCATCATTGATTAAAATCGGATTAATTCGGACCAGTAAAAAAAGTGGTTGAACCGGTTAATCAAACCGAAATGAAATAATATATATATATATAATATACACTTAATATACTTGAAATATGTATAATACATATATACTTCACACTATACATAAAGTATTTTTCTTATACACCATAAAATATTATATATACATGCATATATACATATTATTTGGATTGAATGCTCTATAACATGATAATTGTTTAATTATATATTTAAAACCCAATACATGCAAAAAGTTGTGTTAGTGTAGTTGGTTAAAAGTTTGAAATAAGTAATCAAAGGTCATGGGTTCAACTCCCACTATCAACAAAATTTGTAAATAATTTAAAAATTAAATGTGGTTCAACTTCGGTTGGACCCGATAAATCGGGTAAAAAAATAGTTTGAATCGGAAGGGTTAATTAAAATTTGAGTAATCAAATCCAACCAGCATAAATCGGTTAATCGAACCGGTCCAGGCCCGGTTCATCGGTCGGATTGGTCGTACCAGCCGGTCCGGTCTGATTTCAAAAACACTGCTTTAAACATGTACTAACCGCGAACATGGACTCCAACCGCAGAACACGTGATTGATCATGTGTACCACTGGTACATTGCGAGCAAAACCCATGTTCTTCCCATTATTCACAACAGGTCCTCTACTACTAGAAGCGTGTGAACCAACACGTTCACTATTGGGCTTAATGCACAAAATACCCCCGCGCGCGGTCTAAACCAAGGTTTTAAAAACCGAACCGAACATCAAACCAGGCAGGTATCGGTTTTCGCTTTTTATGTTTGGACCAATGGGACTGATCGGTCGAATCGGTAATGACATCAACAGTTCATAGAAATCGAAAAAGATCAAACCATAGTACTATTGGTATGATTTGTATGGTTCAACCGGGTCGAACCGAGTTAGATTGGTATATCATAGAAATAAATATGAAAAATGCTACATCATATCTTTTGAGAGTTTGTTTACTCTCGTCCTTTCAAATTTTTCAATAACACTTGTACTCAATACAATTACACCTTATATTTTTACAAAGGGATTGTTACGCCCATAACCCTGAGTAATTTCACAATAACATTCATAACCCTGTATAATCACGAATTACATGAGAAACCCCGAGTAATGCATAACTCTTACATGGCATAACCCTGTGTTATAATCCATTTGGAATAACCGTTATGTTTGACGATTTCCGTTTACAAAGACAAGATTGCCCCTCAAGTCATTATTATTTAGAAAACATGCCATCCTCTCCACCCCCACCCTCCCCAAGCAGGTCCTGAGCAGTTCGGTCCTCCCTCCTCGCTCATTGCCGCCGAGCAGCTCGGTCCTCCCCCCTGGTCGCCGCCGTCGAGCAGCTCCTCACCACCCCTCCCCCTTGTGCTGACTCGCTCGAAGCCCCCCTCCCCGAGCATGCCTCCCCCCGACGCCTGCACCTATGAGCTCCTCCTATCCCCTGCACCCCGTCCGCCCCCGAGCTCCGATCCCCTGCCCCAGTCCGCTCGAAGCACTGCATAGTCCCCCCTCACCTGCAGGCCTCCGCCACCCTCCTGCAAAGACCCCGTCGCCGCCCTGCCGATCCCCTGCTCCCCCCGTTCGCTCGAAGCACCGCTGTAGTTGATAGCCTCCCCCAACCCACCCGCAGACATGGGCATCTTCAGCGAGAAGCTGGACCGGATCGAGTTGATAGAGAAGAAGAAGTGCCATGGCATATCGCAGATGGATCAGATGGCACATACACTGAGTGACCTAAAGACACAGCTCATGTGTCTCCAGGAGGCACAGACGGCTTCTCAGCCCCGTCTCAGGTCAGGAGGAGATCCGAAAAGCAGTGACAGTTCGTCCCAGCACTCTAGTCAGCCTATACAGGTTCAACTTGTACAAGCAGTGTTACACCAGCAACCACCGCAGTTTTACCTGTCACCACCATCTCAGGACACTCAGATGGTGGTCTACCGTCCGAATCAGCCCCTGGCAGTACTCACCCCACCCACCTACGAGCAGGAGCCATTGATGGATGTCAACAGGATTTGGTATGACCGACCCCAGCCCGATATCCGACGAGACCATCCCGGATTCCGCTGGTCGGCTGGAGGCACCAGTTCCCAGCAACAACCTCCAGTTCAGGGTGTCCAGTACGGCCAGCAGCGTGAGCAGCACCAGCAGCCCCAGACCCCAGTTCACCAACAACCATCCCAGAGAGAGCAGTACGATCCTCGTCCCTATCTACAGGGACAACCTTGGAGGTGAGAGCAGTCTCAGCAGCAGTATCATCCACAATACCCCTCCCACCCTCACCACCAGCATCAACCTCACTACCAGCGAGGCCACCCATCAGGTTCTCATGGGCGCGTATGAGAACCCCACACTTGATGATCTAGCCCGCCTCATGACTGAGCAGCAGGCTACCTTTCGACGGGAGATGGATGAGTTCCGTCAAGAGATGAGGGAGATTGTGAGAGGGAAGGCCTCCATCCCTGCCCAGATTGAGCTGAACCCGAACAACCTCAAGAGGAAGTATGAGCAGGTAGAGTTCATTGAGATTACCACTCCTAGTGCTTCACTTAGTGATATGTCTGCATATATGTTTGATGTTGATTTTGTTACACTTAGGAGCGGTAGGATGCCAGCAGGCGGTGCCTCGTCTGAGCAACAATCCCACGCCACTTCAGGAGCGCCAGGCAAGGAGGAGAGTGGTGCTGATGCCGCTAGAGATGATGATGGTGGTGCTGACGCTACCATGGATGTTGATCCCACCGATGGTACTGAGGCCGTCGCTTCACCAGTTAGAGGAGGTGGTACTGACGCCACCATTTCAGTTGCTGAGCCAGAGCGCGGTACTGATGCCGCGAGTCTAGATGCCGAGGGTGGTACTGACGAATTCGAAAATGCCGGGTTTAAAAAGTTGTTTTTATCATTCGGCTTAAAGAATGATTAGTCGTGCGTTGTAGGCGGCAATCGGAAACGGTCAAGAAAATACCACAAATAATTTATTCAATTTTTAATATCGTGGTTTTATGTTTATTTTACTTGGGCAGGTCCCAAGGTCGATCACAAGGAGGCAAAGGAACAACCTAAAATTAAGTCTATCAAAGTTCATGTTCGGTTTTCGAGGCGGTATATTTTTAGATATTTTCAATGTAATAAAAGGTGCAATATGCAAATTAGGTCTATTTTAGGGACTAAAATATAAATTTCGATCAAACGATGTTCCAAAAATATGAAATTTGGCCACAATGTAAAATACGATGAAATGAGTGTACTGTAATTTTTTTTGGAATTTTTAGATGCAATATGAATTTTTTATGAATTTTCAAATGCAAACAGAATGAATTTCAGTATTTAATTATAATAAATACTAAACCTACTTATTTTCAAGGAACAAAATTATCTAAGATCTATCACTAGGTGATGAATCTTAGAAAAATTCTAAACCTCGAAAATGTAAGATCTAATACCTATTAAAAATTAAACACTGAAATATGCAAAATGATTTTTTACAGGGCAAATTATGCATGTAAATGTAATTCTTTTTGGACACAATGTTAAGAACAATTAACTCTACAATATGTGATTTTTCGGGGATTTTTAGAGCAACAGTTAATCAAAGATAAATTTCAGAGCAAGAAATGAGCAAAATATGCAAATTTTCATTAAATAATTATTTATTAATCAACCATCAATCATAAAAATATCCACAATATGTCAAAATGTAGAGAATTAGTCAACAAACATCATGCTATTTTTAGATTAATAAAATGCTGCAATAAGGAGGTCCAAAACAGGGGGAAACAAGTGCAATATAAATAAAATAAATAAATAAGCAGAGGGGGACCTTTATGTAATTACCGATAATCTGGGGGGCTCTACTGCAAAACTACCAGAGAGTACGTGCCCAGCACGTGCCTCTGGTTGGCGGGGTTTGAAGTGCGATTAGAGGAGATCCGGAGGGCTTCTCTGCAATTTTCCCATGGTCACGTGCTCAACACGTGACCAAGGGGTAGCTTGCTGTTCATGTGTTCCCTCCCGTCACGTGCCTCGCACGTGGGGAGGGCCTCGGGCCCAATGCCCAGCTGGCGAAGTGCGGTGGCTCGCGAGTCCCGCTTCGACGAGAAAGGCGGAGGGAAGGCGGTGCTGCGGAGGTGATAAGGCGGAGGTGTCGACGCGCGGAGGAGCACCGGAGCTGAGCGAGGATGTCGGTGGCGTTACGTTGGAGTCGTATGGCAGAGCTAGTGGTGTCTTGGTGGCTGGTGTTGTCGGTGGCGAAGCAGCTCGGGGAAGATGGAGTCGTGGTCGATGCACAGTAGTTGGTCGACGTTGATGAAGCAGATGAAGGCGGAGCAGGTGGCTGGTGGCTCGGAGGCAGAGAGACAGAGATAGATAGAGAGAGAGAGAGATAGGGAGAGAGAGTGAGAGAGATAGATAGGGAGAGAGAGTATACCTGGGAAGGGTCGAGCTCGATGTCGTGAATGGCCGGAGCGGAGCAACGGCTTCGGGGACGGTGCTGCGACGAGGAGCTCGACCTCGGATCACGCCGACGAGGAGTTCGTCACGGGCTGTCACACCGGAGAGGAGGGACTCGATGAAGGAACGACATATGATTTTGCGAGGGGTGGAGGTGGTTCATTTTATAGGGCTTAGGGGGTGGTCGGACATGGAAGGAGGATCGGGAACGACGAGATTAAGGGGATAGAGGAGATCCGGTGGAGCGGCGGGCGAAATCGCGGGGATCATGGTGGCAGCAAAATCATTGGGGGGTGGCGGAGATAATTTGGGGAAGAAGATGATCGCGGGCCGTCCGATCGGCCGAGATTGGACGGCCCAGTAGGGGCCACTTGGCAGGGCAAAGGGGCGGAGGGGCCGAGCACGTGCGGAGCACGTGCGACGCACGTACGAGTCCTTTTATTTTTTGTTTTTTATTTTATATATTTTTTAATAAAACCGATATTTAAAAAGGCTAAAAACGGCTGACACGTGGCGGCACCAGGTGCTGCCACATGTCAGCACCACAAAATTCGAAAATAAATGATTTTGTAAAATCAATAAAAAATAGTAAATGACCTCGGATCAAAAAAGTTTCTTCACAAAAATTGCTCGTCTCGATGAGATCTACAACTTTCATGGAGACATCAAAATCAAAATCGATCATTTGCATAAAGTGATATTTTTGGGGTATCCCATGTACATAGAACACCTTGATTTTGGGGTTTTGTATTTTTTATGTCATTTTTTAGATCAGATAAAAATTCAGAAAAACTACGATAAATCAGAGATAAATAAATACACATTAATCTAATTTTTTGGATTTTTATTAATCAAGAAAATATGTACATAAAATATTAGGTCAAAAACCGCTAAAATATACAACATACAAAAGAGGCTCAAAACCCAACTTTCATATCTGAGCTCCGATTCACTTGAACTTGGTCTTGTTTTGAAGGTAATTGAATGTACATTAGTTCAAAGTGAGTAGGATTAAAAAAGACACTGGATGAGAGAGATATGGGGGTTTTAGTCCGAAAATCCTGAAATTAGGGTTTGGATTTTTGGTCCATTTATTTAGGGTAGTTTTTTTGTATTTTTCATTTATTCTTGTTAGTGATATATACAATGGAGGTGGTTTTGTGTCATTCAGAGCTAGCATGAAAGAGTTAAAAATCCAGGAAGTTAGGCTATTTACATGTCATTTTGGCTTGGATTTTTTTTGGCTTCTTATTTTGTGCAGATTTTTGTGCTAAAATGCAATTCTTATGAAATCATGTACTAATGCTAATTATGCAGAATAGATGTAAATATGCTGTTGATTTTAGGGGATTTGAGCTTAATAAATGAGATTTGGAGTGATGAATTCGAGATTCATCATCCCCCTATACTCAAAGCATGCTCGTCCCTGAGCATTAAAAAGAAATGCCATGAAGTGAAATGAGATTGGGTTCCATACCAAGACCATGAGCAGAAGGTGAAAGTGAACCTAAACTCAACCTTTGGATTATTTGTGTGTCAGAACTTCTGTGAGACTTAGAATTTTAAAATCAACAGCTCTTAAGTTCTACACATCATTGCTTACAGTTTCGGCTCAGAAGTCATCTTAGATCAATCCTCTTTCCAAAGCATACCCTATGAACATTGAATAACCGACTCTTGTGTGTGAAAGGTTTTAGCTCTTCCCACCCAGAATGCCGGACTACCGCGCAAACCTCCTCTCCAATAACTCGTCCTCGGGGAGTCAGGTATTTCCTTCTAAGGTCTGTCGCGATGTGTTCACAATCGAATTGGGGGAGAAGTTAGAAGAATTGAGAAAAGAACTGGAGGTTGACCAGTGTAGTCACCTCTCCTTGTGAAGCTGGCCAGTGTAGCCAAGTCTCCACCAAGATCTGTAGGTTTCTTGAAGCTTGGACCTTTTGGTCATATATTTATTTGGTAGAATGCTTCTTTGTATTTGGAATTTTTGGTGGTTCTACTTGGATCTTGTTTTGCCCCTACGGATATAGAATCTTTTTGTTTCCGTACATTTTTTGGGGTCTTAGAAAAAATTGCGCCCAGCCGTCTATCCCTTTTCCGAAGCTTTATTTCAACCAGTACTCCGGTCTTTAATTTCCACGCTACCAGAAAAGAAACTTACAAAGTCTTCCAACATCCCGTTTGAGTTGAGCTAAGTGCATAGTGCGAGAGTACAAATTAATTCCTTATTCTAGAGTTGTACCCAAAATGAAGAGACCAGGTTAGACACTAAGAGTCAAACTCTATACATTGTCATGTGGAACTTAAAGAATTAAGTCAAAGACCTGAAGCTTCTAAAATCCTATTTCTCGGTGAAGTTCCTCTGAAAATTAGATGGATTATGGTCAAGTCCAGACCACTCTCGGTTTCGGCTCATAACTTGATTCAGAACCCACAGACTTTTCACAGATGCAAATGAATGCTGGATGAAGTGCAAGTGTGTGGAATGCAGACACATTTTTTATGAAAGGGATTTTATTTTTTTGTTTTTGTTGTTTTTTATTATTTATGCAAAAATGAATAAGAAGCCATTTTTTTAAAATTTTGGGTATAGTCAGTGTTAGTAGCAAAACTTCTTTTTTTAATACCCACCCAGTAAATACATATAGACTTACGCGCAAGTACGAGGTATGGCTAAAATATATACACAGTATATATACAGACCCCCCTATACTTAGCGAGTGCTGTGTCCTCAGAGCACAAGAAGCGTAATGAAGACATAGCTCGGACTAAGAGTAAGAGAGTAAAATTATACAATGTTTCGCCCCCTATACTTAGATTGTGAATAGTCTAAGTATAAAAGAAGAGCGCAAGAAGAGGTGGTCAGGATATGTAAATGAGGAGAGTATATAAAGATGGGTGGCGGTTCCCCCTATACTTAGGCTCTGGCAGCCTAAGTATAAAAGAAAGGTGGAGATGGAGCGATCGAGAGTGTGATGCGAGAAAATGATATATACAAATGACATCAGTCCCCCCCTATACTTAGGCGTTGGCCTAAGTAGAGGAAGAAGCTGTACAAGGAGATCGATGGGGTCGGGAGGAAGGATGGATTTGATCTGATAAATCTTCATTGTCTTTACTCTGTGTAAAGTAGATGTCCTCAACTTAAACTGTATGCTCTTGAGATGATTCTATATATGGCTTCAACAATTGTCCATTCACTGAGAAAGGTTGTGCATCATCTTTGAGTTCTGTAATATCCACACTTCCATTGGTATGCACATCGATGACAACATAGGGACCCATCCATTTTGATTTCAGTTTCCCGTGAAAAATCTTTAACCGAGCATTAAACATCCATACTTTCTTCCCAGGGACAAAGGTTTTATCTCGAATGTGTCTATTATGCCATTTCTTGACCTTGTCCTTACAAATCACACTGTTGTCATATGCTCGGTTTCGGATTTCAATTAGCTCATTCAAATTTAAGACTCGACATAACTTCCCAAGGTGACAACTCCAATTTAGCTTTTTGATCGCCCATTCAGATTTGTGAATTAGTTCTGCAGGTAGATGGCATGGCTTGCCATAGATCATCCTAAAAGGTAAAATACCGAGTGGAGTTTTATATGCTGTCCTATAGGCCTACAGAACCTGGTCCAATAGTTTTGACCAGTCCTTCCTATCTGGACGAACCAACTTTTGAAGAATACCCTTCACCTCTCTATTAGACACCTCTGCCATGCCATTAGATTGAGGATGATATGGGTTGGCTTTTCTTTGTTCAAATTTATACTCTTTAGCCAAAGATCTCATTTCCCTATTCACAAAGTGGCTACCTCCATCAGAAATCAAAACTTTTGGTATCCCGAACCTTGCAATGATATTATTCTTGATAAACTTACAGACGGTTTTGCTGTCTGCAGTTCGGGTTGGAATAGCCTCTACCCATCTAGACAAATAATCAACCGCTAACAAGATGTAATCAAACCCATTGCTATTGGGAAAGGGACCCATAAAATCAATCCCCCATGCATCAAAAACATCACAGAAAATCATTGGTTGCATGGGCATTTCGTCTCTATAACCAACAGTCCCTCCCATCCTTTGACAAATCGGGCAAGACCGTACAAATTCATTAGCATCACGAAATAAGGTTTGCCAGTAAAGTCCACATTGGAGTACCTTGTGTGCGGTTCTCTTTCCCGAATGGTGCCCTCCAGCCTCGAGAGTATGACAATGTGTAAGGACACTCTAGTATTCTTCCTGAGGAATACATCTTCTCCAGACACAATCCGCTCCTTCATAAAAAAGGAAAGGATCGTCCCAATGGTATTTTCTTGAATCCGACTTTAGTTTATCAATCATTCTCTTGGTCCAACCAATGGGAACCCTCTTGGAGACAAGATAGTTCACGATGTTGGAATACCATGGGGTTGAATCAATAACGCAAACAGATTCGTCTGGAAAAGTCTCCTTAATAGGTCCAGTGTCAAGATAATCATTTTTCTCAATTCGGGAAAGGTGATCAGCAACAACATCCTTTATTCCAGGTTTATCTTTGATCTCCAAATTAAATTCCTGGATTAACAAGATCCACCTCAAAAGTCGTGCCTTGGCATCTTTCTTATCCATGAGGTATCTAATTGCCGTATGATCAGTGAAAATTGTCACCTTTGAGCCCAATATATATGATCTGAAATTTTCAAGGGCCCAAACAACCGCGAGCATTTCCTTTTCAGTCACTGTATAATTTTTCTGTGCAGGATCCAATACTTTGCTCGCATAGTGAATCGCATAAGGGATTCCATCTCGTCTTTGTTCAAGCACAGCTCCGACAGCGAAATCCGATGCATCAGTCATGATCTCAAAGGGAAGAGACCAGTCGGGAGCTTGTAATATTGGCGATTCACATATTTTCTTTTTGAGGAGCTCGAAGACTTCAAGACATTTGTGATTTACAATAAACTCGGTGTCTTTTCCTAAGAGCTCAGTCAGTGGGTGGGCGATCTTTGAAAAATCAGGGATAAACCTTCGATAAAATCCCACATGCCCTAGAAAAGACCGCACTGACTTGACGTTGGTTGGTGGCTCAAGTTTCTTGATCACATCCACCTTGGCAGGGTCGACCTCCATTCCCTTTTTGGAGATGACATGCCCCAACACGATACCCTCAGTCACCATAAAATGACTCTTCTCCCAAGAAAGTACCAAATTAACCTCCCTGCATCTCTTGAGGACTCGATCCAAGTGGGCTAAACATGTATCAAATGAATCACCATGGACCGAGAAGTCATCCATGAAGACTTCCAGGAAATCACCCACCATTTCGTCAAATACTACAATCATGCACCGCTGAAAAGTTCCCGGGGCATTACAAAGCCCAAATGGCATGTGCTTGAATGCGTAGGTACCGAAGGGACATGTAAATGTGGTTTTTTCCTGATCCTCGGGAGCGATAGCTACTTGATTTTAGCCAGAGTATCCGTCAAGAAAACAGAAGAATGCTTTCCCTGCAAGTCTCTCCAAGATTTGATCAATAAATGGCAGTGGAAAGTAATCTTTCTTGGTCGCAGCATTCAGGTGCCTGTAATCGACAAAGACACGCCACGACGTGGGTACTCGGGTCGCGATTTCTACCCCCTCCTCGTTGGTGACCATATGGATTCCCGACTTCTTCGGGACAACATGAAGGGGGGGCACCCACTTGGAGTCAGAAATAGGGTATATAAAACCTGCTTTGCACCATTTCTCGATCTCTTTCTTAACCACTTCCCGAAGATTGGGGTTTAACCTTCTCTGAAATTCACAGGAAGGCCTTGCGTTATCCTCAACATAAATTTGGTGCGAGCAGAGAGCGGGGTTGATTCCTACGAGATCCAACACCGTCCAATCGATGGCTTTTCGATTTCACTCAAGAACTTCTAGTAGTCTGGATTCTTGTTCTAAGGTCAATGATGAGCTAATGATCATAGGGAATTTGTCTTTGGGTCCATTGAGAAATGCGTACTTTAATGTGGGAGGGAGAGGTTTCAGCTCTGGCAGATCTACATCATCAGTCAAATCTGGCTGAATATCTTTTAAGTCTGGTTCTGTGCTTGTTGGTGTTGGATCATTCTGTGATATGCTAGCCACTGATCTTGAAGGAAAGTGAGTCAGATCACAAAAGTAGTGCGGTAATTCGGTCAAAGCCGCGTCCGACTCGTCATCGATTTTTTTCGAAGAAGATGGGATGGACCAATCCGAAAGGATTTCTGTGTCATCAAGATTATAAACATCCAGGTGTTCAGATTTGCCTTTCAATAGCTCGCATACTGTATGGCGCATTGTTTCTTCTTCTGATGTGATGGTATCCATGTGAAGATCTGGCAGTTGGTCCCATGGTCCAATAGTGCTGATAAGATTACACTCGGATATTTCGGCATCTTCAGTGGTGGATTCAGAATCTGGTCTTTGCCATTTTGTTTTTTTCATTTCCAGATCCACTTCTCCATCTAGGGAGCAGAATTTCATCATTCCAGTGCCGTAATCGAATATAGCCTTGGCGGTTCTTAAGAATGGTCTTCCCAGAATGATTTGCGACTCTTTCCAATGGTTCGGGGTCTCCATATCAAGGACAGTGAAGTCCACTTTGTATTCCGTACCCTCGACCATAATGATAACGTTTTTCACTTCTCCCTTATGTCTTTTAGTAGATTTGTCAGCGAATTGGAGTAAAGATAGTGATTTCTGAAGAGGTCCTAACTCCAATCGGTAATATAAGGCTAAGGGAAGAAGATTGATGGTAGAACCATTGATGACACACAAAACCCCGAGCGACTAAGGTAGAAGGTACAGAAATTTAGGTCGTTGCGACCTCAGTCACTCGGATGTGTCGATCAAGAAAAATGAACCACTCGAAAAAGATCAATTCAAGAAAAACACGAAAAGCGGTCCTGCTATATGTTTAACCTGGTATAGCACCCAGGGTCGAACTCAAGGAGCACGGATTGGGTAAAAAGCCTACGAAGTAGTCAAAAAAATCAGAGAAAAAGGGAAAACATTTTTAGTGGTTTTTAATGGTTTTTCAAATTTTTTTTTTTGATTTTTAATATGTAAAGAAAATAAGAAAAATAACCACAAGCAAGCTTTGACAATTTATTTAATGCACTAAAAGGCAAGCAAAAATTCAGGAAAAAATATTTTTATGTGTTTTATATTTTTCTGTGTTTTTGGTGAATTTTTGGGATTTTTATGATATTTATTTTAATTTCTAAAAATCAAACAGTAAGAAAAACAAGGGGTACTGTCCAGCCAAGCCTAAAGTCCTTAAATAAAATACCTAAGGACCTTAAAAAGACCTGGAGGTAATTTTCCTGTAAAATAGGTAAAACAAGGAAAATTTGAGTACCAAAATTATTGTTTTTGGGTTTTTAACGTATTTATTAGAATTTTTATGAGTTTTTGAGGGTTTTTAAGTTTTTATGGGTTTTCAGTGATGAAAATTAGCCAAAATTGGCTAGAAAATTAAAGAACACAAAATCAACAGTACCTAATTTTTATAGAATTTTTAGGGGAGTTTTTATATTTTTTTGTGATTTTTAAAACTGAACAGTGCCAAAAATAGATGTTTTTGAATTTTTAAAAATAGCAAATAAACTCAGAAATGTCCTAAAAAATTCTCGAAAATCCTACACCATGGCAGGAACCATGGGTCAAATTTTCATCGAATTTGGAGGTGATTTGATATTTTATTCAAAAATAACAAGAGGGCACTGTGCACAGGGACCAAAGTGCAAATACCCAAAGTTCTGGGGGTCCAGGTGCAATTAACCAAGCAAGTCACGCGCGTGGCGCGTGTCTGGGGCACTCAGGGACCTTCTGGTAAGAAAAACAAGTCCGAGGACCTTTTGGTAACTCGTACCAAAAAGTCCAGGGGCTGTGTTGCAAATAACCCACTAAAAGACGCACATGTGCAATTAAAACACTCACAGGGGCATATATGCAATTACCAAAAAGTTTTCATTCATTAACAAACAACCAGAACTACAGGACTAATGTTGCAAATACACCAAATATACACGTGACGAAGCACGTGGCTCACACATATAGGGGCATAAGTGCAAATACTGAAAAGTACGAGGTCCAATGTGCAAATAACCCAACGTAAATAAAAGACGCAAAATATTTACAGGACTGAAACGTAAAGCATAAACTAAGAGGGGGCCTACGGTAATTTACCCCTTTATTACGTCGACGGCTGGATGATGGACGCGTGGCTGATCTAACGGTCCTGGACGACGGGCGCCTCTCTCCTTCCGCACGTGGGCCTGATCGACGTCAGTGGAGGAGACACGTGGAAGATCTGACGGCCTCGGGTGCTGGTGTCTCTCTCTCTGCGCTAACGGTCCAGATCGTCCCTCGGGCTGATCAAGCGGTGGCTGAAGCTCCTGAATGGAGGGATGTGATGCGAACTGGGGAGCTGAGGGCGATCGGACGATGCTCGAGGAATCTGGAAGAACAGTTGGCCGGCGAGCTTCGCCGGCCTCGTGCGAGCGCGGTGGTCCTCCTCGGCTGCCTCTGGATATCGGAGAAGATTCGCGATGAAGTTCCGCAGCTGTTGGTGCCCTCCGATGGCCCAGCCGAGCCCTGGAGGGGCTCCGGCGAGGTCGGCGGAGGGAAGCTCCTGGCCTGGATGTAGGGAAGCCTCAGATGGCCTCCTCCGGACCTGCAAAGTGGGTCAGAAGCTTCGCGGGTCGAGGGCAAAGTGCCTCGACCCGATGAGGCGGCGTGAAGGTGGTCGATGCGTCGGGATGAGCGAGCTCCGGCGAGCGACGGACGGTGGAGCTCGAACCCCTGCTCCTGTGCGAGCTGGGTTGAACGAAGGGGCGGAGAAGGCGCGTGGAGGAAAGGTGATGGTGAACGTGGGTTCCGATGATCGAAAAGGTATGCGAGATGGCCGGAATCGACGGAACGCGGCGGAGCTACGATTTGGGGATAACTCGAAATTAAGCGAAATGGGAAAGCTAGAAGGTTTCCTGGGCGGTGTGGTAGACTAGGCTGGAGCTGAGGTAGCTCCCGGTCGTGGCCTCGAAGGTCGTCTGGTCCTGAGGCTCAAGCTCCTGCACTGGGCGGAGCACGGCGGCGCTACGTCACCGGATCAGTGGTCCGGCCACCCCCTCCTCGCTGCGACACGGGCAATCGAGAGCTGTCACCTCAGGGACTGCGGTGGAGGTCACGGGATGAAGGGTGGAGAGCCAAAGATGGATAAAGAATGCGGCGGAGCTCAGAATATATACCGTGGAGGTTCCGGCAAGAATCGATCGGGTAGGGTAGCGTGAAGCGCGGATCCCAATGCAATCCCCCGGGCGATGATCTCGGATGCAAGAAGAAGGATTAGGACCCGGGGTTTGCGCGAATGGCGGGCGGATCAGGCGGAGAAAAATCGGAGAAATCGGGTCGACAGCCCGATCCGCGAGAGAAGAGGGTCCGCGAGGGGAGTTGACCGGGGGGTCAACATCCCCCGTGGACCAATCAGGAGAGGCCACGCCATAAATAATTTAGAAATTCGAAATAAAATAGAAAATGACCGAATTATAAAAAAACTCAAAACATAAAATATTTTTGTTTTAATTTTTTCTATTTTTTGTGATTTTTAATTAATTTTTCAAAATAAAAATAAGGTATTTACATAATAGGGCTATATATAGGTATGTGTACAATATGGGGTTTTTTTAATTTTTGATTTTTAATTAGTTATTTTTATACATTTTTATCCATCTTTTATATTTTATTTATTTATAGAATAAAATGAGGAATAAAAGGATATTTTTATTTTATTTTTATTATTTATATACATAGGTGAAATAAATAGTTATGTACAACTATATACATGGCATATGTACAATATATTTTTGTAATTTTAGCTTTTGATATTTTTATTTGATTTTTTGTTTTGTTTTGTTTCTTTTTGTTTATTTTATTTACAACATATAACATAAAATATTTACAAAAAGTTTTTAAAAATAAATAAATTTATTTACAAGGTTAAATACATGTAGAAGCATGGTCTATATACATGGTGAAAGGGCATTTTTTTTGAATTTTTGATTTTTAGATTTTTATTTTGTTTTTAATAGCTTCTAAATATATACAAAATATGTACAAGCATATTTTTGGGTGAGGAAAATATAATTTAATTTATTTACACATGAGCCCCTATCTCCCTCTACTTTGGCTTTTATGCGGTCAGGCCCATGCTGAGCCCTCCCTTGGGTTAGGTTGCTCAATATTTATTCTAAATATTTCCCTCTTTTTCTTTTTCATCTTTATTCTTTTATTTTTGCACAAAAACATGCTAATTATAAGTATTTACACAATGCATGCTTTTGGTAATTATTTGTATTTACATATATCTACATGCATTTGCAAAGGTTTTTGTAGCTAAAATATAAGAATAAAGAGTGATGAATGGGTATTCATCACCCCCCTATACTTAACTTTGCTAGTCCCTTAGCAAACACTTATTTGAAAAAGAAGTGAAAAAGAAAAAGAAAAAGAAAAAGAGGATGTACATGGATCAAGGTTGAATTATTAAACTTTCCTTCATTAAATTGAAATATGGAGCTCGATCAGATCTTTGGATTATTAATGTGTCGGAACCTTATTTGGACTTAAGCTTAAAACCCAACAGCCTCTAAGTTCCACCAATCTATGGACAAGACTCCTCAATAAACCAGATCAGAACAAGTCTACATACACAAACTCTAATGACCATGAGTCTTTCCATGCAGTGTAAGTGATATTTGGCTCCCCACCTCAGAAGTAACAAAGAAACAACCTCCCTCAACCTGGTAACTCTAATGCCTCGGTCTAGCAACTCTTTCCTCGAGAAGCGGGGTATTCCCTTCTAAGTTCAAGTGCAACCGGCTCAAGAAGAGGGGGAAGAAGTATAGACTTTTGGAAGCTTAGCCAGTGTAGCTAAGTCTCCCGCTGCAAGCTTCATGAGATGTAACATGGATACCATAAGCTTTTGCTTTATTTGACTATATACACTCCGGTGGGGTTATTAAATTTTCAATCCGACCCACCACTTTTTTGGAGTTCTTTTTGCATTTTTGCATTTTTTTCAAGGACTTCTGTACAACATATCTACATGGTGCAACATATATACAAGAAATTTTCCTCTTGAGCCAGTAGACTGTCCCTCTTTTGAAGCTTTATTGCAACCCACAGCTTCTGTCTTTAGCCTTCATCACCACTAGACCAAGTTGAGGCGCACTTCCTTCACTAGAAGAAGAAGAGAGGTTCCGCCTAGAAGTACTACCCTCATATGCTACCCCAAGCCAAAGGAAACTGCCTCCTCACCACCTCATCCGTGGAGAGCCATGTGTAAAGTGCAGGTGCAAGTCAAGCCATTGTCTCTAAGAGTCATGCGTGTGTTGTTAAGTGTTCTACTTAAGCTCATCAAGATGACATATGCTCATAGCCTAGTGGACTCAAAGAATTAAGTCCTTATGGACCTGAAAAGCCTTAACCCTAAATCCTATAAGGTTCCTCTTGAAGTTAAGTGGATTAAGATCTTTTTCAAGCTCCATTTCTCAATTTAATTCCAGGCTTGGTTTAAATGTCAACTCTCATCCAGGAAAAATTATATACATATATGTACACAAGATGCTGTTTACAAATATTTTACAATCATGCAAAATTTTTGAAAAATGTTTTGAAATCATGGATGATGATGATGCATGAAGTGCAAGTTTTGCAAAAAGATATTTACAAACATTTACACAAGATTTTTGCAAACTTTTGATTTTCAAAACATTTTGGAAAAATTTTGTACTATGTACATAATTTTGATACAAAAATATTTACACAAACTTTACACCAAAGATTTTTGAAATCATTTTACAAAAATACTTTGTACACTAGCTATGTATGTGCATATAAAAGAAGTTTATGTACATGAAAATTTTTAAATTTTTGTGATTTTTAGTCATTTTATTTATTAACACACTCACACAAAGTACGAGTTATGGCTAAAGTATATATGAAATATATACACACCCCCCTATACTTAGCTCGAACGATGTCCTCAGAGTGATCAAGAGCGATGAAGAAGACATAACTCGTGCTTAGTAAAAGGGAAGTGAAAAGGAATGGCTAAGTACAGGAACGAATAAATGAATAGAATGAGAGGAACTCGGTGGTTTCCCCCTATACTTAGGATTAACTAATCCTAAGTATAGCAAGCTGTACATGAAGGGAAATCCGAGTGAAGAAGATACAGAGTCTGCCCCCTATACTTAGGGTAAAATAGCCCTAAGTATAGGCAGCAAAACAAGAGCAGAAAGAATAAAAAGAATACCCGACGGTCCTACATCCCCCCTATACTTAGGGTAAAGTACACCCTAAGTATAGCATAATCATAAGATGAGAGAAGGGATGTGGGACTAAAGAATAGAATGATATGGACAACTGGATCTATACAGGCGGAAGAACAGTGAAAATCAGGCGTGAGATGCAACAGATGTGAGTCAAGAGACCACATCTCACGCAAAATGAATAGGGGCAACAATAACGTCCCGCGACTCATGATCTAGAAATGGCTTGAGCCGCTGGCCGTTCACTCGAAAGGTGCTCTCAGAAGACAACTCGGATATATCAATACTACCATTGTCGTGCACCTTTCTGACGAGAAAAGGTCCCTTCCATTTGCTCTGTAGCTTCCCTGGAAATAATCGTAGCCTCGCATCAAACAACCATACTCTCTGTCCAATCTCAAAATGCTTGTGGCTGATATGGGAATCATGCCACTCCTTGACTTTCTCCTTATAATGTAGGCTGCTTGAGAAGGTTGCATCTCTAAGCTCCTCCAGGGCAGCTAACTCTGCCCTCCTCTGGTCTCCTATACCATCTGGATCCATAAGAATATCTGTAACTGCCCAAAGTGACTTGTGCCTCAGCTCAACAGGTAAATGGCACGGCTTGCCATAGACAAGGCGAAAGGGAGTTGTGCCCAATGGAGTCTTGAAAGACGTCCTATATGCCCACAATACTGAGTCCAAAAGTTGTGACCAATTCTTTCGGTCAGGGCGGACGACTTTCTGCAAAATATTCTTGATCTCCCTATTCGACACCTCAGCTAGACCATTCGTCTGTGGATGGTAAGGTGTGGCAACACGCTGATCTATGCTGAACTCGCTAGCAAGGGCCTTTACCTGATCGTTGATGAAATGAGATCCCCCATCAGAAATCAGAACTCGTGGAACCCCGAACCGCGTGATGATATGCTTCCTCAAAAATCTGCAAACTGTCCTCGCATCAGCGGCTCAGGCGGGGATAGCCTCCACCCAACGACTCACATAATCAACGGCCAACAGAATGTACTCAAATCCCTGACTCTTAGGGAATGGACCCATGAAATCGATGCCCCATGCGTCAAAAACCTCACAGAAGTGAATGGGCTGCATCGGCATCATATCACGCTGTCCACAAGTGCCCATCCTCTGACAGTCAGTACACCTCTTCACGAACTCATCAGAGTCCTTGAAGAGGGTAGGCCACCACAAGCCGGATTGGAGCACTTTCTGTGCCGTTCTCCTCCCAGAATGATGTCCTCCTGCCTCAAACTTGTGGCAGTAAGTGAGGACGCTATGGTGTTCCTCCTGAGGAATACACCGATGCCAGACGCTATCCCCTCCTTCGTGGTAAAGGATGGGATCCTCCCAGTGGTAGGACTTGGCCCTCGCAAGGAAGGTCTCAAGTCTCTGCCTGGGCCAATCTTGTGGGACTTTCCCTGCAACGAGAAAGTTCACAATATCGGCATACCACGGGAGTGAGGCGATAGCAAGGATCGCCTCATCTGGGAAGGTATCTCGAATGGGATCAATCTGCTCAGAATCCTCAGGCTGCTCTAGTCGGGAAAGATGATCCGCCACCACATTCTTGACTCCAGGCTTATCCTTAATCTCAATGTCGAACTCCTGGAGTAGAAGGATCCATCTAGTTAGTCTGGCCTTGGCATCCTTCTTTGCCATGAGGTACCTGATGGCGGTGTGATCTGTAAACAAAGTCACTCTAGATCCAATGATATACGATCTGAACTTATCTAGGGCAAACACTACTGCTAGCATCTCCTTCTCTGTGACCGTATAATTCCGCTGGGCGGAATCCAATGTGCGGCTAGCATAGTGTATGGCAAATGACACTCCATCCCTCCTCTGTCCCAGCACTACCCCCACGGCAAAATCGGAGGCGTCCGTCATGATCTCAAATGGGAGAGACCAATCAGGCGGCTGGAGGACAGGAGCCTCAATAACACACTGCTGGAGAGTCGCAAAGGACGAGAGACATTTGTCATCGACAAGGAACTCGGTGTCTTTCGTCAAGAGGTCAGTCAACGGTCGGGCAATCTTGCTGAAATCCTGAATAAATCTCCTATAAAATCCAACGTGCCCCAGGAATGACCGTAGCTGCCTCAAATTGGACGGCGGTGTGAGTTTTCTAATGACATCAACCTTGGCCGGATCAACCTCCATGCCCCTGTTGGAGATGATGTGGCCAAGCACCGTCCCTTGAGTCACCATGAAGTGACTCTTCTCCCATGACAAAACCAAATGAAACTCGATACATCGCTGGAGTACCCGGTCTAGGCAGTCAAGACAAGAATCGAATCTGTCGCCGTAGACCGAGAAATCGTCCATGAAGACCTCCAAACACTCCCCTACCATGTCCGAAAAGATCGACAGCATGCACCTCTGAAAAGTCGCAGGGGCGTTGCATAGCCCAAATGGCATGCGTCGAAAAGCATATGTGCCGAAGGGACAGGTAAAGGTGGTCTTCTCCTGATCCTCAGGAGCGATGGCCACTTGGTTGTAGCCCGAGTACCCATCCAGGAAGCAATAATGGCTCTTCCCTGCCAGTCTCTCAATGATCTGGTCAATAAAAGGCAGGGGGAAATGGTCCTTCTTGGTGGCTTGGTTGAGTCTCCTGTAGTCAACGCAAACCCTCCAAGAGGTGGGTACTCGTGTAGCGATCTCCTCGCCCGACTCACTGATCACAGTCGTGATACCCGTCTTCTTGGGCACCACATGCAAGGGTCTGACCCACTTGGAGTCGGAAATGGGATAAATAAAATCTGCACTCCACCATTTTGATATTTCTTTCATCACGACCTCTCTCAGGTTGGGGTTCAGTCGCCGCTGGAACTCACGCGACGGCTTCGCCCCCTCCTCAAGATAGATATGGTGGGAGCACACTGCTGGACTAATCCCATGGAGATCCGCTACGCTCCATCCGATCGCCTTGCGGTTCTTTTCAAGAACCCCCATCAAACATGATTCTTGCTCTCCAGTCAACTCGGCGGAGATGATGACTGGGTACATCTCTGGATCGCCCGCAAGGAATCGATACTTCAGCGAAGTAGGGAGCGGCTTTAGCTCTGGAATACTAGGTGCTGGCAAATCTGGTTGCGGAAGAAACTGAGTGAAAGCTGCTAAGTCTGCCAAATCTGCCTGGGAAAGTGAAAGCGTACTCTCGCAAACTGGATCGGGAGAAGGCTGCTCAACTGCACTGTCTCTGCTCGGCTCTGCATCTACTTCCTCCTCATCTATAGGCTCAGATGGACTCGAGTCTGGCATCTGATCATAGCAATCGGCCCAATCAGACTCTGAATCCGAGGGATCTGTATCAACCGCGGTGGCTTCAGTACCACCGGAAAACAAGGTGGCCTCAGCACCACCATCACTGAACATCGTGTCGCGATCAAGGACCGGCTCCGCTGCCTCTATGGTATCCTGAACCAGGGCTGTGCTCTCCAGACTCTCCTCTGGTATCATCTCGGCATCAGCTGTATCTGAATATGAGAGGATGGTCTGTGCTACAGGATCTGCCCAAGCTGCCTCATCGTCTGTGATCACAAAATCACAGTCCTGGTGGATGTCTGGCTCTGTGTCTGTCAGCTGCTCTGAATCGGTACTCGCATCTGAGCGGGCTCTATTTCTAGCTCTGTAGTCCTCGACCGTATCTATTTGTATACACTCGCCCTCGACGCGGAAGTACACCTTCCCGCTATCATGATCAGTCACCGCCTTGGCTGTGGCCAAGAACGGACGACCAAGGATGATGGGGGTATCGGCCACTGACTCAGGGATCTCCATGTCCAACACTACGAAGTCCACGGGGAATTTCAGGCCCTGAATTGTGACGATAACGTCTCGTAATAACCCCTTCAGCCTCTTGACAGATCGATAAGCGAACTGAAGGATTGTCCTGCTCTGTCGAAGAGTGCCCAGCTCGAAGCGGCCGAGAAGGGCTGCCGGAAGAAGGTTGATCGACGATCCGCTATCTAATAGAGTACGGTCGAACCTCTGCTCACTGATCTGGCATCTGACATACGGGGCCCCTAAATCTGGCCTCTTGGCTGGCAGTCGGTTCTGGATCGCAAAACACGTGGCTTTCGTCAGCACATGGATCTCGGAAGTGTGGTTCCTCCTCCTCCTCCTGACTGTAGTCCTGTCTCTCAAAGAACGCTGGAGAAGGGGGATGTGCTGCAAAGCCTCCTGGAGGGTCAGCTGGATGTGGAATCGGTCAATCATGCTCTGGCTGAACTCCTCAAGCTCTCTCTTTTTTGGATTTTCTTTTTTCTTCCCCTTCCCCATCTGAAGGGCTCTAGGGAAGGGGATCACAGGGTCCTTCTCAGATGAAGGACTAGGAAAAGGTCTAGACGGTTCAAGGACCGGATCCACACATACATCATGCACCACAGTGGGACCAGAAGAAAGTAAACCTTTTACTTTATTCATAACAGAGTTCTGAGATACAGGAATGCGAGGAAAGACAACATCTCTATCTGTACAAACACCGGTGGCCTCAGTACCACCACGGGCTGGCTCTGCTGCTGCTGCTGGTAGTAGACGTCTCGCGGCATCAGTACCGCGGGCTGGCTCGACTCTACTGGTGGCGTCAGTACCACCTTCTCGAACTGGTGAAGCGGCGGCTTCAGTACCGCCGGTAGGATCAACATCCTTGGTGGCATCAGTGCCACCATCATCATCTGGAGCGGCCTCAGTACCGCTCTCCTCCTCCTCATGTGGCGCCTCTGAAGTATCCTCGTGGTGAAGCTCAGATGAGGCGCCGCCGCCTGCTGGAGTCCTACCGCTCCTAAGTGTGACAAAATCAGCATCACATAGATCCGAAGATGTATCATCAAATGGGTCACTAGGAGTGGCTAACTCAGTATGTACTACCTGCTCAGATTTCCTCTTGAGATTGTTCGGGTTCGGCTCAATCTGGGCTGGAATGGCGGCCTTCCCTCTCACCAAGTCCCGCATCTCCTGGCGGAACTCGTCCATCTCCCGTCTGAATGTGGCCTGCTGGTCCGTGAGGAGGCGGGCGATGTCATCCAAAGCGGGGCTCTCGTGGGAGCCCGACGGGTGGCCTCTCTGTGGGTGAGGCTGCTGGAACTGCTGCTGATGGTGCTGGTAAGAGGGATATGAGGACGGGTGCTGCTGCTGCATCGGGTGAGCCTGCTGCTCACGTCTCCATGACTGTCCCTGCTGCTGATAGGGACGAGGACCGTAGGATGATGGCTGGTGCTGCTGGTGTGCTGGGTGCTGCTGCTGCGACTGCTGGTGATCTCTCTGCTTGGGGTACTGCCCTCCCTGTCCTGACGGCTGCTGCTGGGGCTGGGCACCACCACTCCCCCACCTGAATCCGGGATGGTCTCGTCGGATCCCAGGCTGGGGGCGGTCATACCAAATCCCGTTGACATCCATCAACGGTTCTGCATCGAAGGGGTCTGGCGGGAGTACTGCCAGAGGCTGATCCGGCTGGTAGACCACCATCTGCATGTCTGGAGATGGTGCGGACTGGTAGGTAGGCTGCGGCTGCTGGTATGGCTCCGCCTGTACAAGGTGAACCTGTCTAGGCTGCTGTGAGGAGCCGGAGCGCTGGGACGAGCTGCTGCTGCTGCCGGTATCGCCTCGCGACAGAAGACGGGGCTGTGAAGCCATCTGTGTCTCCTGGAGACACATGAGCTGGGTCTTCATGTCGCTCAGAACCTGTGCCATCTGTTCCATCTGAGTGATGCTCTGGCACTGCTTCTTCTCGATCAGCTTCATGCGGTCCAGCTTCTCGCTGATGATACCCATGTCCGCAGCGGATGACTCTGCCTGTGCTACTGCGACTGCGGACGAAGTGGATGGACCTGCATCTACCCGTGCTATCCGCTGGTATTGCACGGGTCCTGGCTGCTGTGGCTGGGGTCTCTGAGAATACAACCTGGTCTGAGACATCACCATGTAGTTCTCGGACATCTCCTCGTAGATGGCCCAGACCTGATCGTGGTCCTTGGCAAAGTAGGACCCGCCGCAAGAAGCGTTCACCAGACCCTGAAGCTCTGGCGTCAACCCGCTGAAAAAGCTCTGAACTAGGTTCGGCTTGGAGATGTCGTGGTGCGGGCATCTGTCTAGGAGCTCTCGGAACCTCTCCCAAGCCTCGTGAAACTGCTCGTTGGGGAACATGGAGAAGTTGCTGATCAGGGCCCTCGCTGCATTCGTACGCCCGAGTGGATAGTACTTTTTCAAGTACTCGGTGCGGAGCTGCTCCCAGGTGTATACAAACTTCCCTAAATGCTTCAGCCAGGTGGCTGCTCTATCTGCCAGTGAAAACGGGAAGGCTATCATCCGGATCGTATCCTGGTCCACGTGGCGATCGTGGACAGTGCTGCAGATCATCAGAAACTCCTGGAGGTGGAGGTGGGGCTCCTCAGTGGCTAGTCCGTGGAAACGGGGCAGTAACTGCAAGGTGTTCGGGGGGAACTTGAAGTCCCCCACGATCGCTGACACTACCACCCAGTGATGCATCAGAGTAGATCCGGGGTTGTGTAACGCCCGCATCGGCTGTGGTGGTCCTCCTGCCGCGACGGCTGCGGCTGCTGCGGCTGCGGCCTCTGCATCTGGTATCTCCTCCGGCTCGCTCTGCTCGTCTCGCTCTGCTCGGAGCCTCTCCAACTCTCTCCTCATCTCTATCATGAATGCCCCCTGATCGCGTAACTGCTGCTGAACTGTCTCTAGTGATGCGATCAGGGTGGAGTTGATCGCTCCCTGGTCGAATACAACATGCTGGTCTCCTCGTGGACCTCTGGAGTGATCATCTGAACTGCCGGCCATGGCGACGTCTGCAAAATCAAATGATCCCAACTCAGGTGCTGTCAAATCTGCTAATCTCTCCTCGGGCTCATGTCTCTCAGTGCCGAAAGAAAGGGGGTCGAGGGGGAACAGGGCGGAATCGTACTCGGGCTCGGAGAGCTGGTCTCGGCTCTCGCGGGCCAACCTAGATGATCGGGTAGACGTGCCCGAAAGCGGTGCAGCCAGAGGCTTCAGTACCGCTCTCCTCTTCCTCATCTGGCGCTCTAGATGGATCCTCGTGTGGTCGCTCAGATGAGGCGCCTCCTGCTGGTCTTCTACCGCTCCTAAGAGTGACAAAATCAGCATCAAATAAATCCGACGAGATAACATCAAATGAGTCACTAGAAGTGGTAGGCTCAGTGTGAACTACCTGCTCAGATTTCCTCTTCAAGTTATTCGGATTCGGCTCGATCTGTGCAGGGATGGCGGCCTTCCCTCTCATCAGGTCCCGCATCTCCTGGCGGAACTCGTCCATCTCCCGTCTAAATGTAGCCTGCTGCTCTGTGAAGAGACGGGCTAAATCATCCATGGCGGGGCTCTCATGGGAGCCCGACGGGTTGCCTCTCTGATATTGAGGCTGCTGGACCTGGTGCTGCTGTGGCTGAGAGGGGTAAGAGGAATGATGCTGCTGCTGGTGAGCCTGCTGCTCACGTCTCCAATTCTGTCCCTGCTGCTGGTAGGGACGAGGTACGAAGGATGATGGCTGATGTGGCTGATATGCAGGGGGCTGCTGGTGATCTCTCTGTTGGGAGTACTGCCCTCCCTGACCGGCTGACTGCTGTTGGGACTGGTTACCCCCATTCCCCCACCTGAATCCGGGATGGTCTCGTCGGATTCCAGGTTGAGGACGGTCATACCAAATCCCGTTGACATCCATCAACGGCTCAGCATCAAAGGGGTCTGGTGGCAGTGCTGCCAGAGGCTGATCCGGCTGATATACCACCATCTGTAAGTCTGGCGATGGTGGTGACTGGTAAGAGGGCTGCTGCTGCTGGTACGGCTCCGCCTGTACAAGGTGAACTTGTCTAGGCTGCTGCAAGGAGCTGGAGCGCTGGGACGAGCTGCGGCTGCCGCCGGAATCGCCTCGCGACAGAAGACGGGGCTGAGGAGCCGTCTGTGCCTCCTGAAGACACAGGAGCTGGGTCTTCATGTCGCTCAGAGTTTGTGCCATTTGCTCCATCTGAGTTATGCCCTGGCACTGCTTCTTCTCTATGATTTCCATGCGGTCCAACTTCTCGCTGATAATCCCCATGTCCGCAGTGGCCGACTCTGCCTGTGCGGCCGCAACTGTGGACGAACTGGATGGACCTGCATCAACCCGTGCTATCCGCTGATACTGCACGGGTCCTGGCGGCTGCTGAGATCTCTGAGTATACAACCGAGTCTGGGACATCACCATGTAATTTTCTGCCATCTCCTCGTAGATGGCCCAGACTTGGTTGTGGTCCTTGGCAAAGTAGGACCCGCCGCAAGAAGCATTCACCAGACCCTGAAGCTCTGGTGTCATCCCACTAAAGAAGCTCTGAACTAGGTTCGGCTTCGAGATGTCGTGATGTGGGCATCTATCCAGAAGCTCTCTGAACCTCTCCCATGCCTCGTGAAATTGCTCATTAGGGAGCATGGAGAAGTTGTTGATCAGGGCCCTCGCTGCATTCGTCCGCCCGAGTGGATAGTACTTGTTCAAGTACTCGGTGCGGAGCTGATCCCAGGTGTAGACAAACTTCCCTAGATGTTTCAGCCAGGCGGCTGCTCTATCTGCCAGTGAAAAAGGGAAGGCCATCATTCGAATCGTATCTTGGTCCACATGACGGTCGTGGACAGTACTGCAGATCATCAAAAACTCCTGGAGATGGAGATGGGGTTCCTCAGTAGCAAGCCCGTGAAAATGAGGGAGCATCTGCAGGGTGTTCGGAGGGAACTTGAAATCCCCCACGATAGCAGGTACCACCACCCAATGATGCATCAGTGTAGATCCGGGGTTGTGTAGCTCCCGCATCGTTCTCGGTGGTCCTCCTCCGGCGGCGGCTGCCGCTGCGGCAGCTGCTGCTGCGGCTGCTGCCTCTGCATCAGCGTCAGGAATGTCCTCAGGCTCGCTCGGCTCGTCTCGCTCTCTTCGGAGTCGCTCCATCTCCCTTCTCATCTCAATCATAAAAGCCCCCTGATCGCGTAACTGTTGCTGAACTGTCTCTAATGATGCGATCAGGGTGGAGTTGATCGCTCCCTGGTCTAAGACAAAATGTTCGGGCTGGCGATCTTCTGAACTGCCGGCTCCAGCCATAGGGATGTCTGCAAAATCAGATGAGCCCAACTCAGGTTCTGTTAAATCAATTCGTCTTTCCTCGGGCTCATGTCTCTCAGTAGGAAAAGAAAGGGGGTCGAGGGGGAACAGGATGGAATCGTACTCGGGCCCGGAGAGCTGGTCTCGACTCTCACGGGCCAACCTAGATGATGGAGTAGCCGCGCCTGAAAGCGGTGCAGCCAGAGGCTGCCTAAGAGATCGTCTACCCATCATCTTGATCTGGCGAGTTGGGCGGATTGGATCTGGAGAAAATATGATCACAAAGCAAACCCCTTGTTCACCAACTCAACACAATCTGAAGACCGTGAAAGCTCGGTCAATTTATCTTGTCAATTTTTATTTGGTGAACACACAAGATATCAGAGCGATTACGTGACCTGCTGGGATACCCGATACTCTCTTGACCGACTGTCCCGCACAGAAGAGTCGGTAATCAGTCAAGATGAGCACCGGAGGGCTTTACCTAGTGTTCGGGTCACTCTCTCGCACAATCAAACCAAACAATGAGGGGGTTGCTCTCCCCAAGACAAAAATTTTTTTAATGTGAGTGTCTTTTAGGGTCAATAGTGTTATCCAGTCCCAATTTTTATTGTTTTTCTTTTTAATTTTTTTTTTCAAAATAAATACAAGCGGCCTAACGGTTTTTCCGATTCTCCTGATGATTAAGCCAAACACAGGGGGAGAAGACGAAAAAGCCGATGCGCGAGAAAATCAATGATGCATGCAGAGAAAGAAATGCGTACCTTGTCTCCAGCACTCTACATGCAAGTGATCCGCGCAGAATTTAAATACAGAATTAAACTACCTAAATGATGCAACGAGGAAAAACCGAGTCCTAGATGAGCAACTTCTATTGATCGTGAAGAACAATAGTTAGCTAACCGAATCGAGTCCGGAGTCCGATCTTGGGAGTCACTCGGTGCCCGCCACAACGGGTCCTGCCAGCGCTGTATGTGACTCCTCACGGCACGTGGTCTCAAATCCAATTAAGCTAACTTTTTCAGTGAATTTTATCAAGGTCCAATTACGTTCTATAGGAACAGATATTTCTATTAAGTGTTGGGCCTTAGATATCTACGTCACAATCAACCAAAAATTCCTAAATCTAGGGGCTCGAGAAAACCGCGTAAACACCGGAAAAGGCAGCTAGCTAAAACCACGATAAAAGCCGCGAAAATCCAAATGGGTCCCCCGAGCACACCGGTGCTCGGCGAAACAGACCCGCTAAGTTACAAGTGTCCACAAATGTCCAAAGTTCAAATCCTAAATTATTACAAAAATTGTTCTCTCTCTCTCTCTAAACAGAAAATTTCTTCTTCTCTCTCTTCCTCCTGCGCGGGTCCTCTAAATAGTAACTCCAAGTCGTCCAAGTAGTACCTCGCACAAAAATCAAAGAGAGATGGTCAGAAAACAATAATAATGTAGAGAGACAAAAATAGAAGAATGAAAACTGACTACAAAGCCGTGCTCCAAGGCAACGGCGCCATTCTGACGACACAAAAATCCCGAACGACTGAGGTAGAAAATAAATCACAATGTCGTTGTCCTCAATCGCTCAGAATGCGTCAATCAAGAAAAATGAACCACAAATGAAGAGAAAATCAATGAAACACAGAGAAGTGGTCCTGCTATAGGATTAACCTGGTATAGCTCCCAGGGTCGAACTCAAGGAGCACAGATTGGCCTTGCGGCCTACGATGTAGTCAGAAATCCAAGAAAGTCTTTTTTTTTTATGGTTTTTATTTGTTTTTATATTTTTTTAGATTTTTTTTAAAAAATGAGAAAATGAGAGCAAGTAAATACAAGGCAACTTCAACAATTTATACAACACACAAAAATGAAGCAAAAATTCCAGAAAATTGGTTTTTAGGTTTTTCAAGTTTTCTACTGTTTTTGGTGAATTTTTGGAAATTTTCTAATGGGTAAATTATTTATTAAAAAATCAAACAATGCGACAAAAATAGGGTACTGTCCAGCAAGGCTTAAGACCCAAAAATAAAATAATTTTGGATCTCAAAAAGCCCTAAAGGTAATTTTCCTATAATCTATGAAGAATAAGGAAAATTTAGGCACCCTAATTATTGTTTTTGGATTTTTAATTTATTTATTACAATTTTTATGAGTTTTTAGGGGTTTTTTAATTTTTAGGGTTTTTAAGTGATGAAAAGTAGCCAAAATTGGCTAGAAAATCAAACAACCAGTAAACAACAATATCTAATTTTTTAGAATTTTTAGTGGAGTTTTTATATTTTTTTGGTATTTTTAAAGTCAAACAGTAGCAAAATTAGGGGTTTTTGAATTTTTAAAAATAATAAATGAAATCAAAAATGTCCCCAAAAATCATAGAAATTCCTACACCATGGCAGGAGCCATGTGTCAAAATCTCATTGGATTTGGAGGTCGTTTGATATTTTATTCAAAAATAAAGGTGGGGCACTGTGCACAGGGACCTATGTGCAAATACCCAAAAGTTCTGGGGTCCTGGTGCAAAATACCCAAGGAATCACGTGCCAAGCACGTGCCTGGGGCACACAGGGACCAAATGGTAATAAAAATAAGTTCCGAGGGCTTATTGGTAACAAGTACCAAAAGTCCAGGGACTTATATGCAAATAACCCAAAATAATTCGCACATGTGCAAATAAAATGCTCACAGGGGTATATATGCAAATAAACAAAACATTTTATTCAATGAATAACATTCAGAACTACAGGGCATATATTGCAAATAACCCAACAAAACACGTGACGAAGCACGTGGGTCTCTACTGGCAGGGGTATAAATGCAAATAAAATTAAGCGCGAGGGTCTCTATGCAAATATCCCAGAAAATAAACAACTGAATTAAAAATTACAGGACTTAAACGAAAACAACAAACTACGATGGGGTCCTACGATATTTACCCCTTTTTTAATAGCGACGGCCCGATTCTGACGCGTGGCAGATCTGACGGTGGAGAACAAACACGCCTTTACTCCTTCGGCTCTTGGGCTCGATCGACGGCGGAGAGAGATCCACGTGGCTGATCTGACGGTGCTGGGCTCCTGCGCCTCTCTCCTCGGTTGCGACGGTCCAGATGAGATCCTCAGATGGATCAACGGCTGCTGCTCCTCTACAGATCGACGGCTAGGATGAGAACTGGAGTGAGGTCTTCATCGGACGGCTCTGGAGGGTGGAGGAAGAACTCGACGCCGGCGAACTTCGCCGACGTCCTGCGTGAACTCCGGTCCTCCTCAGCTGCGCCTGAAGGTCGGAGAAGGTCCGGCGTGAAGTTGCGCAGCTGCTGCGGGTGGCCAAGGGCCCAACCGAGCCCTGGAGGGGCTCCGGCGAGACCTAGTGGCTCGAAGCTCCTGGCTGAACTGTGAAGGAGGCTCAGACACCCCCTTTGGACCTGCAAAGTGGTCAAGAAGCTTCGCGGGTCGAGGGCAAAGTGCCTCGACCCGGTTAGGTGGCGTGAAGATGATCGGTGCGGTGGGGCGGAAGAGCTCCGGCGAGGCGACGGTGGTGGAGCTCGACTCCCAGATCCTGTGCGATCTGGGTTGTGCGAATGGGTGAAGAAGGTGCGCGGGGAGATGGCGAAGGTGAAGGTAGGGTCGGATGGTCGAGATGATACGCGAAGTGATCGGAATCGGAGATGTACGTCGGAGCTATGATTTGGGCGTAATCGGAAATTGGAAGAAATTAGAAGGAATTAAGGCTACCTAATGGATGCTGGAGACTGTGCTGGAGCGTGGCTATCTCCGGGTCGTAGCTTCGAAGGGCGTCAAGGCCTGAAGCTCGATGCTCAACGCCGGCGGCGGAGCAAGGACGGCGAAGTTCGCCGGATCGATGGATACGCTTCCTCGCCTCACTGCAACAAGGGCACAGCTTGCTGTCACTCTTGCGGAGCCGATGGAGGTCACTGGGAAGGAAGAGAAGGGCCAAAGATGGGGCGCGGAGGCGGCGGAGGCGAAAATATATAAGGTGACAGGGTCGACTAGGGTTGAGGCTCGACGGTTAAGGAAGGCGTGGATTTGATGGCGGAGGATCCGGCGAGGGAGAGGGATGAACGGCGAAGAATCCGGGCACGGGGTATGCGTGGGGGGCAGCCTGGAGTCGCGTGGGAAAATCGGCGAAGGAGGCGCGACACGCATCGTCCAGAATAGGAAGGAGTCCGCGGGGGAGTTGACCGGGGTCAACAGTCCCCCGTGGACCAATCAGGAGCGGCCACGTGTGCGCGAATTTTGTTTATTTATTTTAGGGTAGAAATAGGCCGAATTAAATAAAACTCAAAACATGAAATATTTTTCTTTTATTTTTTTCTATTTTTTGGTGATTTTTATTTAATTTTTGGAAATAAAAATAGGGTAGCTCTATATATAGGTATATGTACACTATATGGGTTTTTATTTTTGATTTTTTATTTGTTATTTTTATGTGTTTTTATGCTCATATTGTATTTTATTTATTTACAACATGAAATATGGAATAAAAGAATATTTTTATTTTATTTTTATCACTTATATACAAGGGTGAAATAAATGGTTGAATACATTTATATACATGGTATTTATACAATGTATTTTTGTATTTTCAATTTTGTAATTTTTATTTGATTTTTGTTTTGTTTCTTGTTATTTTATATATTTACAAAATATGTCATAGAATATTTACAAAAAGTTTAGAAAATAATTGAATTTATTTATAGGGTTAAATAAATACAATGATGATGGTCTATGCACATGGTGAAGGTATTTTTGACTTTTTGATTTTCATCTTTTTATTTTGTTTTTAATAGCATATACAAAATATATATAAAAATATTTACAACATATTTTTGGGTGAGGAAAATATATTTTTACAGAAGTATATACACATGAGCTCCTATCTCCCTCTACTTTGGCTTTTATGCGGTCAGGCCCATGCTGAGCCCTCCCTTGGGTTAGGTTGCTCAATATTTATTCTAAATATTTCCCTCTTTTTCTTTTTGCTCTTTATTCTTTTTATTTTTGCACAAAAACATGCTAATTATAGGTTTTTACACAATGCATGCTTTTGGTAATTATTTGTATTTACACATATCTACATGTATTTGCAAAGGTTTTTGTAGCTAAAATAATAGAATAAAGAGTGATGAATGGGTATTCATCACCCCCTATGCTTTAACTTTGCTAGTCCCTTAGCAAACACTTATTTGAAAAAGAAGTGAAAAAGAAAGAAAAAGAAAAAGAAAAAGAGAATGTACATGGATCAAGGTTGACTTATTAAATTTTCCTTCATTAAATTGAAATATGGAGCTCGATCAGATCTTTGGATTATTAATGTGTCAGAACCTTATTCGGACTTAAGCCTAAAACTCAACAGCCTTTAAGTTCCACCAATCTATGGGCAAGACTCCTCAATAAACCAGATCAGAACAAGTCTACATACACAAACTCTAATGACCATGAATCTTTTCCTTGCGGTGTAAGTGATATGTGGCTCCCCACCTCAGAAGTAACAAAGAAACAACCTCCCTCAACCTGGTAACTCTAATGCCTCAGTCTAGCAACTCTTTCCTCGAGAAGCGGGGTATTCCCTTCTAAGTTCAAGTGCAACCGGCTCAAGAAGAGGGGGTAGAAGTATAGAGTTTTGGAAGCTTAGCCAGTGTAGCTAAGTCTCCCGCTGCAAGCTTCATGAGATGTAACATGATACCATAAGCTTTTGCTTTTTACTCCGGTGGGGTTATTAAATTTTCAATCCGACCCACCACTTTTTTTTGGAGTTCTTTTTGCATTTTTTTTTTCAAGACTTCTGTACACATATCTACATGGTGCAGCATATATAAGAAATTTCTCCTTGAGCCAGTAGACTATCCCTCTTTTGAAGCTTTATTGCAACCCACAGCTTCTGCCTTTAGCTTTCAACACCACTAGACCAAGTTGAGGTGCACTTCCTTCACTATAAGAAGAAGAGAGGTTCCGCCTAGAAGTACTACCCTCATATGCTACCCCAAGCCAAAGGAAACTGCCTCCTCACCACCTCATCCGTGGAGAGCCATGTGTAAAGTGCAGGTGCAAGTTAAGCCATTGTCTCTGAGAGTCATGCGTGTGTTGTTAAGTGCTCTACTTAGGTTCATCAAGATGACATATGCTCATAGCCTAGTGGACTCAAAGAATTAAGTCCTTATGGACCTGAAAAGCCTTAACCCTAAGTCCTATAAGGTTCCTCTTGAAGTTAAGTGGATTAAGATCTTATTCAAGCTCCATTTCTCAATTTAATTCCAGGCTTCTTTTAAATGTCAACTCTCATCCAGGAAAAACTATATACATATATGTACAAAAGATGCTATTTACAAATATTTTACAATCATGCAAAAAAAATTTTGAAAAATGTTTTGAAATCATGAATGAATGATGCATGAAGTGCAAGTTTTGCAAAATGATATTTATACACATTTACACAAGATTTTTGCAAACTTTTGATTTTCAAAACATTTTGGAAAAAATTTGTACTATATACATAATTTTGATACAAAATATTTACACAAGCTTTACACAAAAGATTTTTGAAATCATTTTTACAAAAATACTTTGTACACTAGCCATGTATGTGCAAGAATGAAAGAGGTTTATGTACATGAAGAAATTTTTAATTTTTGTGATTTTTAGCCATTTTATTTATTAACACACTCACACAAAGTACGAGTTATGGCTAAAGTATATATGAAATATATACACACCCCCCTATACTTAGCTCGAGCGATGTCCTCAGAGTAATCAAGAGCGATGAAGAAAACATAACTCGTGCTTAGTAAAAGGGAAGTGAAAAGGAATGGCTAAGTACAGGAACGAATGAATGAATAAAATGAGAGGAACTCGGTGGTCTCCCCCTATACTTAGGATTAACTAATCCTAAGTATAGAAAGCTGTACATGAAGGGAAAGCCGAGTGAAGAATATACAGACTCTGCTCCCCCTATACTTAGGGTAAAATATCCCTAAGTAGAGGCAGCAAAAACAAGAGCAGAAAGAATGAAAAGAATACTCGCAGGTCCGACATCCCCCCTATACTTAGGGTAAAGTACACCCTAAGTATAGCATAATCATAAGATGAGAGATGGGATGTGGGACTAAAGAATGGATTGATATGGACAACTGGATCTATACAGGCGGAGGAACAGTGAAAATCAGGCGTGAGATGTAAAAGATGTGAGTCAAAGACCATATCTCACGCAAAATGAATAGCAGCAATAATAACGTCCCGCGGCTCATGATCTAGAAATGGTTTGAGCCGCTGGCCGTTCAATCGGAAGGTACTCTCAGAAGATAACTCAGATATATCAATGCTACCGTTATCGTGTACCTTCCTGACCAAATAGGGTCCTTTCCATTTGCTCTGTAGCTTCCCTGGAAATAATCTAAGCCTCGCATCAAACAGCCATACTTTCTGTCCAATCTCAAAATGCTTGTGGTTGATATGAGAATCATGCCACTCTTTGACTTTCTCCTTATAATGTAGGCTGCTTGAGAAAGCTGCATCTCTAAGCTCTTCCAAGGCGGCTAACTCTGCCCTCCTCTGGTCTCCTATACCATCTGGATCCATCAATATGTCTGTAACTGCCCAGAGTGACTTGTGCCTCAGCTCGACAGGTAGATGGCATGGCTTGCCATAAACGAGGCGAAAGGGAGATGTACCCAATGGAGTCTTGAAAGACGTCCGATATGCCCACAAGACCGAGTCCAAAAGCTGTGACCAATTCTTTCGGTCAGGGCGGACGACTTTCTGCAAAATATTCTTGATCTCCCTATTCGACACTTCGGCTAGGCCATTTGTCTGTGGATGGTACGGAGTAGCAACACGATGGTCTATGCCGAACTCGGTAGCAAGTGCCTTCACCTGGTCGTTGATGAAGTGAGATCCCCCATCAGAAATAAGAACTCTTGGAACCCCGAACCGCGTGATGATGTGCTTCTTCAAAAATCTGCAAACTGTCTTTGCATCTGCGGCTCGGGCGGGGATAGCCTCAACCCAACGACTAACATAATCTACGGCCAACAGAATGTACTCAAATCCCTGACTCTTAGGGAATGGACCCATGAAATCGATGCCCCATGCGTCAAAAACCTCACAGAAGTGAATGGGCTGCATCGGCATCATATCACGCTGTCCACAAGTGCCCATCCTCTGACAGTCAGTACACCTCTTCACGAACTCATCTGAGTCCTTGAAGAGGGTAGGCCACCACAAGCCGGATTGAAGCACTTTCTGTGCCGTTCTCCTCCCAGAATGATGTCCTCCTGCCTCAAGCTTGTGGCAGTAAGTGAGGACACTATGATGCTCCTCCTGAGGGATACACCGACGCCAGATGCTATCCCCTCCTTCGTGGTAAAGGATAGGATCCTCCCAGTGGTAGGTCTTGGCCTTCGCAAGGAAGGTCTCAAGCTTCTGCCTGGGCCAGTCTTGTGGAACTTTCCCAGCAACGAGAAAGTTCACAATATCGGCATACCACGGGAGTGAGGCGATAGCAAGGATCGCCTCATCTGGGAAGGTATCACAAATGGGATCAATCTGCTCAGAATCCTCAGGCTGCTCTAGTCGGGATAAATGGTCCGCCACCACATTCTTGACTCCAGGCTTATCCTTGATCTCAATGTCGAACTCCTGGAGTAGAAGGATCCATCTAGTCAGTCTGGCCTTGGCATCCTTCTTTGTCATGAGGTACCTGATGGCGGTGTGATCTGTGTACAAGGTCACTCGGGATCCAATGATATATGATCTGAATTTATCGAGAGCAAACACTACTGCTAGCATCTCCTTCTCTGTGACTGTATAATTCCGCTGGGCGGAATCCAATGTGCGGCTAGCATAGTGTATGGCAAATGGCACTCCATCCCTCCTCTGTCCTAGCACGGCCCCTACGGCAAAATCGGAGGCGTCCGTCATGATCTCGAATGGGAGAGACCAATCGGGTGGCTGAAGGACAGGAGCCTCAATTACACATTGCTGGAGAGTCTCAAAGGATGAAAGACACTTGTCATCGACAAGGAACTCGGTGTCTTTCGTCAGAAGGTCAGTCAAAGGTCGGGCAATCTTGCTGAAATCATGAATAAATCTCCTATAAAAACCAACGTGCCCCAGAAATGACCATAACTGCTTCAGATTGGACGGCGGTGTGAGTTTCCTAATGACATCGACCTTGGCTGGATCAACCTCCATGCCTCTGTTGGAGATGATGTGGCCAAGCACCGTCCCTTGAGTCACCATGAAGTGACTCTTCTCCCAAGATAGCACCAAGCGGGTAGCAATACATCGCTGGAGCACTCGGTCTAGGCAGTCAAGACAGGAATCGAAACCGTCGCCGTAAACCGAGAAGTCGTCCATGAAGACTTCCAAACACTCCCCTACCATGTCCGAAAATATCGACAGCATGCATCTCTGAAACGTCGCAGGGGCGTTACATAGCCCAAATGGCATGCGTCGAAAAGCGTATGTACCGAAGGGACAGGTAAAGGTGGTCTTCTCCTGATCCTCAGGAGCGATGGCCACCTGATTGTAGCCCGAGTACCCATCTAGGAAGCAATAATGGCTCTTCCCTGCCAGTCTCTCAATGATCTGATCTATAAAGGGCAGGGGGAAATGGTCCTTCTTGGTGGCCTGGTTGAGTCTCCTGTAGTCAACGCAGACCCGCCAAGAGGTGGGTACTCGTGTAGCAATCTCCTCTCCCGACTCACTGATCACAGTAGTGATGCCCGTCTTCTTGGGCACCACATGCAAGGGGCTGACCCACTTGGAGTCGGAAATGGGATAAATAAAATCTGCACTCCACCATTTTGATATTTCCTTCATAACAACCTCTCTTAGGTTGGGGTTCAGTCGCCGCTGGAACTCACGCGACGGCTTCGCCCCTTCCTCGAGATAGATATGGTGGGAGCACAACGAGGGACTAATCCCATGGAGATCTGCTACGCTCCATCCAATTGCCTTGCGGTTCTTTTCAAGAACCTCCATCAGACGGGATTCTTGCTCTTTAGTCAGATCAGCAGAGATGATGACTGGGTACATCTCAGACTCTCCCGCAAGGAATCTATACTTCAGCGAAGTAGGGAGCGGCTTTAGCTCTGGACAGCTGGGTGCTGGCAAATCTGGCTTCTGAAGAAGATGTGTGTATGCGGATAATTCTGCCAAATTTGCCTGGGAAAATGATAACGAACTCTCACAAACTGGATCTGGAGAAGGCGGGTCCTCTACATTGTCTCTGTTCTGCTCTGCCTTTACCTTCTCCTCGTCTGTAGGCTCAGGTGGATCCAGGTCTGGCATCTGATCATCACAATCTTCCCAATCAGATTCTGAATCCGAGGGATCTGTATCAGACTCGGTGGTATCAGTACCACCGGAGAACAAGGTGGCATCAGCACCACCATAGAGCAGGGTGGCCTCAGTACCACCATAGAGCAGGGTGGCCTCAGTACCACCATCACTGGAGATCGTGTCGCGATCAAGGTCCGACTCTGCTGACTCAATAGTATCCTGAACCAAGGCTGTGCTCTCCAGACTATCCTCTGCTATCATCTCTGCATCAGCTGTATCTGAATATGAGAGGATGGTCTGTGCTGCAGGATCTGCCCAAACTGCCTCATCATCTGTGATCACAAAATCACAGTCCTGGTGGATGTCCGGCTCTACGTCTGTCAGCTGCTCTGAATCTGTACTGCCATGTGAGCGGGATCTAGCTCTGGCTCTGTGGTCCTTAACCGTCTCTATTTGTATACTCTCGCCCTGGACGCGAAAGAATACCTTCCCATTGTCATGGTCAGTCACCGCCTTGGCTGTGGCCAGGAATGGGCGACCAAGAATGATGGGGGAATCGGTCAACGAGTCAGGGGTCTCCATGTCCAGCACTACAAAGTCCACGGGGAATTGCAAACCCTGAATCGTGACGACAACGTCTCGTAACAACCCCTTTGGCCTCTTGACAGACCGATCAGCAAACTGAAGGTATGTCCTGCTCTGTACAAGAGTGCCCAACTCTAAGTGGTTGAGAAGGGCTGCCGGAAGAAGGTTGATCGACGATCCGCTATCTAAGAGAGTACGGTCGAACCTCTGCTCACTAATATGACATCTGACATACGGGGCCCCTAAATCTGGCCTCTTAGTCGGCAGATGGTTCTGGATCGCGTAACACGTGGCTTTTGTCAACACATGAATTTCTGCGGTCTTGTTCCTCTTCGTCCTTCTGACTGTGGTCTTATCTCTCAAGGATCGCTGAAGAAGAGGGATGTGTTGCAAAGCCTCATTGAGGGTCAGCTGTATGTGAAATCGGTCTATCATGCTCTGGCTGAACTCCTCCTGCTCTCTCTTTTTTGGATCTTTTTCTTTTTTCTTCCCCTTCCCCAATTCAAGGGCTCTAGGAAAGGGGATCACAGGGTCCTTCTCAGATGAAGGACTAGGAATAGGCCTAGACGGTTCGATGACCGGATCCTCACAAACATCATTCATCACAGTGGGATCAGAAGAAACTAAACCTTTTCCTTTATTCAAATCAGAGTTCCGAGATACATTTATGCGAGGAAAGACAACATTTCTATCAGAATAAATGTTGGTGGCATCAGTACCACCTCTAGTTGGCTCTACAACTAGACGTCTTGCGGCCTCAGTACCGCGGGCTGGCTCGGCTCTGCTGGTGGCGTCAGTACCACCTCCTCTATGTGGTGAAACGGCGGCCTCAGTACCGCCGGTGGAATCAGCATCTCGGGTGGCATCAGTACCACCGTCATCATGATGTGCGGCTTCAGTACCGCTCTCCTCTTCCTCATCTGGCGCTCTAGATGGATCCTCGTGTGGTCGCTCAGATGAGGCGCCTCCTGCTGGTCTTCTACCGCTCCTAAGTGTGACAAAATCAGCATCAAATAAATCCGACGAGATAACATCAAATGAGTCACTAGAAGTGGTAGGCTCAGTGTGAACTACCTGCTCAGATTTCCTCTTCAAGTTATTCGGATTCGGCTCGATCTGTGCAGGGATGGCGGCCTTCCCTCTCATCAGGTCCCGCATCTCCTGGCGGAACTCGTCCATCTCCCGTCTAAATGTAGCCTGCTGCTCTGTGAAGAGACGGGCTAAATCATCCATGGCGGGGCTCTCATGGGAGCCCGACGGGTTGCCTCTCTGATATTGAGGCTGCTGGACCTGGTGCTGCTGTGGCTGAGAGGGGTAAGAGGAATGATGCTGCTGCTGGTGAGCCTGCTGCTCACGTCTCCAATTCTGTCCCTGCTGCTGGTAGGTACGAGGTACGAAGGATGATGGCTGATGTGGCTGATATGCAGGGGGCTGCTGGTGATCTCTCTGCTGGGAGTACTGCCCTCCCTGACCGGCTGACTGCTGTTGGGACTGGTTACCCCCATTCCCCCACCTGAATCCGGGATGGTCTCGTCGGATTCCAGGTTGAGGACGGTCATACCAAATCCCGTTGACATCCATCAACGGCTCAGCATCAAAGGGGTCTGGTGGCAGTGCTGCCAGAGGCTGATCCGGCTGATATACCACCATCTGTAAGTCTGGCGATGGTGGTGACTGGTAAGAGGGCTGCTGCTGCTGGTACGGCTCCGCCTGTACAAGGTGAACTTGTCTAGGCTGCTGCAAGGAGCTGGAGCGCTGGGACGAGCTGCGGCTGCCGCCGGAATCGCCTCGCGACAGAAGACGGGGCTGAGGAGCCGTCTGTGCCTCCTGAAGACACAAGAGCTGGGTCTTCATGTCGCTCAGAGTTTGTGCCATTTGCTCCATCTGAGTTATGCCCTGGCACTGCTTCTTCTCTATGATTTCCATGCGGTCCAACTTCTCGCTGATAATCCCCATGTCCGCAGTGGCCGACTCTGCCTGTGCGGCCGCAACTGTGGACGAACTGGATGGACCTGCATCAACCCGTGCTATCCGCTGATACTGCACGGGTCCTGGCGGCTGCTGAGATCTCTGAGTATACAACCGAGTCTGGGACATCACCATGTAATTTTCTGCCATCTCCTCGTAGATGGCCCAGACTTGGTTGTGGTCCTTGGCAAAGTAGGACCCGCCGCAAGAAGCATTCACCAGACCCTGAAGCTCTGGTGTCATCCCACTAAAGAAGCTCTGAACTAGGTTCGGCTTCGAGATGTCGTGATGTGGGCATCTATCCAGAAGCTCTCTGAACCTCTCCCATGCCTCGTGAAATTGCTCATTAGGGAGCATGGAGAAGTTGTTGATCAGGGCCCTCGCTGCATTCGTCCGCCCGAGTGGATAGTACTTGTTCAAGTACTCGGTGCGGAGCTGATCCCAGGTGTAGACAAACTTCCCTAGATGTTTCAGCCAGGCGGCTGCTCTATCTGCCAGTGAAAAAGGGAAGGCCATCATTCGAATCGTATCTTGGTCCACATGACGGTCGTGGACAGTACTGCAGATCATCAAAAACTCCTGGAGATGGAGATGGGGTTCCTCAGTAGCAAGCCCGTGAAAATGAGGGAGCATCTGCAGGGTGTTCGGAGGGAACTTGAAATCCCCCACGATAGCAGGTACCACCACCCAATGATGCATCAGTGTAGATCCGGGGTTGTGTAGCTCCCGCATCGTTCTCGGTGGTCCTCCTCCGGCGGCGGCTGCCGCTGCGGCAGCTGCTGCTGCGGCTGCTGCCTCTGCATCAGCGTCAGGAATGTCCTCAGGCTCGCTTGGCTCGTCTCGCTCTCTTCGGAGTCGCTCCATCTCCCTTCTCATCTCAATCATAAAAGCCCCCTGATCGCGTAACTGTTGCTGAACTGTCTCTAATGATGCGATCAGGGTGGAGTTGATCGCTCCCTGGTCTAAGACAAAATGTTCGGGCTGGCGATCTTCTGAACTGCCGGCTCCAGCCATAGGGATGTCTGCAAAATCAGATGAGCCCAACTCAGGTTCTGTTAAATCAATTCGTCTTTCCTCGGGCTCACGTCTCTCAGTAGGAAAAGAAAGGGGGTCGAGGGGGAACAGGATGGAATCGTACTCGGGCCCGGAGAGCTGGTCTCGACTCTCACGGGCCAACCTAGATGATGGAGTAGCCGCGCCTGAAAGCGGTGCAGCCAGAGGCTGCCTAAGAGATCGTCTACCCATCATCTTGATCTGGCGAGTTGGGCGGATTGGATCTGGAGAAAATATGATCACAAAGCAAACCCCTTGTTCACCAACTCAACACAATCTGAAGACCGTGAAAGCTCGGTCAATTTATCTTGTCAATTTTTATTTGGTGAACACACAAGATATCAGAGCGATTACGTGACCTGCTGGGATACCCGATACTCTCTTGACCGACTGTCCCGCACAGAAGAGTCGGTAATCAGTCAAGATGAGCACCGGAGGGCTTTACCTAGTGTTCGGGTCACTCTCTCGCACAATCAAACCAAACAATGAGGGGGTTGCTCTCCCCAAGACAAAAATTTTTTTAATGTGAGTGTCTTTTAGGGTCAATAGTGTTATCCAGTCCCAATTTTTATTGTTTTTCTTTTTAATTTTTTTTTTCAAAATAAATACAAGCGGCCTAACGGTTTTTCCGATTCTCCTGATGATTAAGCCAAACACAGGGGGAGAAGACGAAAAAGCCGATGCGCGAGAAAATCAATGATGCATGCAGAGAAAGAAATGCGTACCTTGTCTCCAGCACTCTACATGCAAGTGATCCGCGCAGAATTTAAATACAGAATTAAACTACCTAAATGATGCAACGAGGAAAAACCGAGTCCTAGATGAGCAACTTCTATTGATCGTGAAGAACAATAGTTAGCTAACCGAATCGAGTCCGGAGTCCGATCTTGGGAGTCACTCGGTGCCCGCCACAACGGGTCCTGCCAGCGCTGTATGTGACTCCTCACGGCACGTGGTCTCAAATCCAATTAAGCTAACTTTTTCAGTGAATTTTATCAAGGTCCAATTACGTTCTATAGGAACAGATATTTCTATTAAGTGTTGGGCCTTAGATATCTACGTCACAATCAACCAAAAATTCCTAAATCTAGGGGCTCGAGAAAACTGCGTAAACACCGGAAAAGGCAGCTAGCTAAAACCACGATAAAAGCCGCGAAAATCCAAATGGGTCCCCCGAGCACACCGGTGCTCGGCGAAACAGACCCGCTAAGTTACAAGTGTCCACAAATGTCCAAAGTTCAAATCCTAAATTATTACAAAAATTGTTCTCTCTCTCTCTCTAAACAGAAAATTTCTTCTTCTCTCTCTTCCTCCTGCGCGGGTCCTCTAAATAGTAACTCCAAGTCGTCCAAGTAGTACCTCGCACAAAAATCAAAGAGAGATGGTCAGAAAACAATAATAATGTAGAGAGACAAAAATAGAAGAATGAAAACTGACTACAAAGCCGTGCTCCAAGGCAACGGCGCCATTCTGACGACACAAAAATCCCGAACGACTGAGGTAGAAAATAAATCACAATGTCGTTGTCCTCAATCGCTCAGAATGCGTCAATCAAGAAAAATGAACCACAAATGAAGAGAAAATCAATGAAACACAGAGAAGTGGTCCTGCTATAGGATTAACCTGGTATAGCTCCCAGGGTCGAACTCAAGGAGCACAGATTGGCCTTGCGGCCTACGATGTAGTCAGAAATCCAAGAAAGTCTTTTTTTTTATGGTTTTTATTTGTTTTTATATTTTTTTAGATTTTTTTTAAAAAATGAGAAAATGAGAGCAAGTAAATACAAGGCAACTTCAACAATTTATACAACACACAAAAATGAAGCAAAAATTCCAGAAAATTGGTTTTTAGGTTTTTCAAGTTTTCTACTGTTTTTGGTGAATTTTTGGAAATTTTCTAATGGGTAAATTATTTATTAAAAAATCAAACAATGCGACAAAAATAGGGTACTGTCCAGCAAGGCTTAAGACCCAAAAATAAAATAATTTTGGATCTCAAAAAGCCCTAAAGGTAATTTTCCTATAATCTATGAAGAATAAGGAAAATTTAGGCACCCTAATTATTGTTTTTGGATTTTTAATTTATTTATTACAATTTTTATGAGTTTTTAGGGGTTTTTTAATTTTTAGGGTTTTTAAGTGATGAAAAGTAGCCAAAATTGGCTAGAAAATCAAACAACCAGTAAACAACAATATCTAATTTTTTTAGAATTTTTAGTGGAGTTTTTATATTTTTTTGGTATTTTTAAAGTCAAACAGTAGCAAAATTAGGGGTTTTTGAATTTTTAAAAATAATAAATGAAATCAAAAATGTCCCCAAAAATCATAGAAATTCCTACACCATGGCAGGAGCCATGTGTCAAAATCTCATTGGATTTGGAGGTCGTTTGATATTTTATTCAAAAATAAAGGTGGGGCACTGTGCACAGGGACCTATGTGCAAATACCCAAAAGTTCTGGGGTCCTGGTGCAAAATACCCAAGGAATCACGTGCCAAGCACGTGCCTGGGGCACACAGGGACCAAATGGTAATAAAAATAAGTTCCGAGGGCTTATTGGTAACAAGTACCAAAAGTCCAGGGACTTATATGCAAATAACCCAAAATAATTCGCACATGTGCAAATAAAATGCTCACAGGGGTATATATGCAAATAAACAAAACATTTTATTCAATGAATAACATTCAGAACTACAGGGCATATATTGCAAATAACCCAACAAAACACGTGACGAAGCACGTGGGTCTCTACTGGCAGGGGTATAAATGCAAATAAAATTAAGCGCGAGGGTCTCTATGCAAATATCCCAGAAAATAAACAACTGAATTAAAAATTACAGGACTTAAACGAAAACAACAAACTACGATGGGGTCCTACGATATTTACCCCTTTTTTAATAGCGACGGCCCGATTCTGACGCGTGGCAGATCTGACGGTGGAGAACAAACGCGCCTTTACTCCTTCGGCTCTTGGGCTCGATCGACAGTGGAGAGAGATCCACGTGGCTGATCTGACGGTGCTGGGCTCCTGCGCCTCTCTCCTCGGTTGCGACGGTCCAGATGAGATCCTCAGATGGATCAACGGCTGCTGCTCCTCTACAGATCGACGGCTAGGATGAGAACTGGAGTGAGGTCTTCATCGGACGGCTCTGGAGGGTGGAGGAAGAACTCGACGCCGGCGAACTTCGCCGACGTCCTGCGTGAACTCCGGTCCTCCTCAGCTGCGCCTGAAGGTCGGAGAAGGTCCGGCGTGAAGTTGCGCAGCTGCTGCGGGTGGCCAAGGGCCCAACCGAGCCCTGGAGGGGCTCCGGCGAGACCTAGTGGCTCGAAGCTCCTGGCTGAACTGTGAAGGAGGCTCAGACACCCCCTTTGGACCTGCAAAGTGGTCAAGAAGCTTCGCGGGTCGAGGGCAAAGTGCCTCGACCCGGTTAGGTGGCGTGAAGATGATCGGTGCGGTGGGGCGGAAGAGCTCCGGCGAGGCGACGGTGGTGGAGCTCGACTCCCAGATCCTGTGCGATCTGGGTTGTGCGAATGGGTGAAGAAGGTGCGCGGGGAGATGGCGAAGGTGAAGGTAGGGTCGGATGGTCGAGATGATACGCGAAGTGATCGGAATCGGAGATGTACGTCGGAGCTATGATTTGGGCGTAATCGGAAATTGGAAGAAATTAGAAGGAATTAAGGCTACCTAATGGATGCTGGAGACTGTGCTGGAGCGTGGCTATCTCCGGGTCGTAGCTTCGAAGGGCGTCAAGGCCTGAAGCTCGATGCTCAACGCCGGCGGCGGAGCAAGGACGGCGAAGTTCGCCGGATCGATGGATACGCTTCCTCGCCTCACTGCAACAAGGGCACAGCTTGCTGTCACTCTTGCGGAGCCGATGGAGGTCACTGGGAAGGAAGAGAAGGGCCAAAGATGGGGCGCGGAGGCGGCGGAGGCGAAAATATATAAGGTGACAGGGTCGACTAGGGTTGAGGCTCGACGGTTAAGGAAGGCGTGGATTTGATGGCGGAGGATCCGGCGAGGGAGAGGGATGAACGGCGAAGAATCCGGGCACGGGGTATGCGTGGGGGGCAGCCTGGAGTCGCGTGGGAAAATCGGCGAAGGAGGCGCGGCACGCATCGTCCAGAATAGGAAGGAGTCCGCGGGGGAGTTGACCGGGGTCAACAGTCCCCCGTGGACCAATCAGGAGCGGCCACGTGTGCGCGAATTTTGTTTATTTATTTTAGGGTAGAAATAGGCCGAATTAAATAAAACTCAAAACATGAAATATTTTTCTTTTATTTTTTTCTATTTTTTGGTGATTTTTATTTAATTTTTGGAAATAAAAATAGGGTAGCTCTATATATAGGTATATGTACACTATATGGGTTTTTATTTTTGATTTTTTATTTGTTATTTTTATGTGTTTTTATGCTCATATTGTATTTTATTTATTTACAACATGAAATATGGAATAAAAGAATATTTTTATTTTATTTTTATCACTTATATACAAGGGTGAAATAAATGGTTGAATACATTTATATACATGGTATTTATACAATGTATTTTTGTATTTTCAATTTTGTAATTTTTATTTGATTTTTGTTTTGTTTCTTGTTATTTTATATATTTACAAAATATGTCATAGAATATTTACAAAAAGTTTAGAAAATAATTGAATTTATTTATAGGGTTAAATAAATACAATGATGATGGTCTATGCACATGGTGAAGGTATTTTTGACTTTTTGATTTTCATCTTTTTATTTTGTTTTTAATAGCATATACAAAATATATACAAAAATATTTACAACATATTTTTGGGTGAGGAAAATATATTTTTACAGAAGTATATACACATGAGCTCCTATCTCCCTCTACTTTGGCTTTTATGCGGTCAGGCCCATGCTGAGCCCTCCCTTGGGTTAGGTTGCTCAATATTTATTCTAAATATTTCCCTCTTTTTCTTTTTGCTCTTTATTCTTTTTATTTTTGCACAAAAACATGCTAATTATAGGTTTTTACACAATGCATGCTTTTGGTAATTATTTGTATTTACACATATCTACATGTATTTGCAAAGGTTTTTGTAGCTAAAATAATAGAATAAAGAGTGATGAATGGGTATTCATCAGGGGGGGCACCCACTTGGAGTCAGAAATAGGGTATATAAAACCTGCTTTGCACCATTTCTCGATCTCTTTCTTAACCACTTCCCGAAGATTGGGGTTTAACCTTCTCTGAAATTCACAGGAAGGCCTTGCGTTATCCTCAACATAAATTTGGTGCGAGCAGAGAGCGGGGTTGATTCCTACGAGATCCAACACCGTCCAATCGATGGCTTTTCGATTTCACTCAAGAACTTCTAGTAGTCTGGATTCTTGTTCTAAGGTCAATGATGAGCTAATGATCATAGGGAATTTGTCTTTGGGTCCATTGAGAAATGCGTACTTTAATGTGGGAGGGAGAGGTTTCAGCTCTGGCAGATCTACATCATCAGTCAAATCTGGCTGAATATCTTTTAAGTCTGGTTCTGTGCTTGTTGGTGTTGGATCATTCTGTGATATGCTAGCCACTGATCTTGAAGGAAAGTGAGTCAGATCGCAAAAGTAGTGCGGTAATTCGGTCAAAGCCGCGTCCGACTCGTCATCGATTTTTTTCGAAGAAGATGGGATGGACCAATCCGAAAGGATTTCTGTGTCATCAAGATTATAAACATCCAGGTGTTCAGATTTGCCTTTCAATAGCTCGCATACTGTATGGCGCATTGTTTCTTCTTCTGATGTGATGGTATCCATGTGAAGATCTGGCAGTTGGTCCCATGGTCCAATAGTGCTGATAAGATTACACTCGGATATTTCAGCATCTTCAGTGGTGGATTCAGAATCTGGTCTTTGCCATTTTGTTTTTTTCATTTCCAGATCCACTTCTCCATCTAGGGAGCAGAATTTCATCATTCCAGTGCCGTAATCGAATATAGCCTTGGCGGTTCTTAAGAATGGTCTTCCCAGAATGATTTGCGACTCTTTCCAATGGTTCGGGGTCTCCATATCAAGGACAGTGAAGTCCACTTTGTATTCCGTACCCTCGACCATAATGATAACGTTTTTCACTTCTCCCTTATGTCTTTTAGTAGATTTGTCAGCGAATTGGAGTAAAGATAGTGATTTCTGAAGAGGTCCTAACTCCAATCGGTAATATAAGGCTAAGGGAAGAAGATTGATGGTAGAACCATTGATGACACACAAAACCCCGAGCGACTAAGGTAGAAGGTACAGAAATTTAGGTCGTTGCGACCTCAGTCACTCGGATGTGTCGATCAAGAAAAATGAACCACTCGAAAAAGATCAATTCAAGAAAAACACGAAAAGCGGTCCTGCTATATGTTTAACCTGGTATAGCACCCAGGGTCGAACTCAAGGAGCACGGATTGGGTAAAAAGCCTACGAAGTAGTCAAAAAAATCAGAGAAAAAGGGAAAACATTTTTAGTGGTTTTTAATGGTTTTTCAAAATTTTTTTTTGATTTTTAATATGTAAAGAAAATAAGAAAAATAACCACAAGCAAGCTTTGACAATTTATTTAATGCACTAAAAGGCAAGCAAAAATTCAGGAAAAAATATTTTTATGTGTTTTATATTTTTCTGTGTTTTTGGTGAATTTTTGGGATTTTTATGATATTTATTTTAATTTCTAAAAATCAAACAGTAAGAAAAACAAGGGGTACTGTCCAGCCAAGCCTAAAGTCCTTAAATAAAATACCTAAAGACCTTAAAAAGACCTGGAGGTAATTTTCCTGTAAAATAGGTAAAACAAGGAAAATTTGAGTACCAAAATTATTGTTTTTGGGTTTTTAACGTATTTATTAGAATTTTTCTGAGTTTTTGAGGGTTTTTAAGTTTTTATGGGTTTTCAGTGATGAAAATTAGCCAAAATTGGCTAGAAAATTAAAGAACACAAAATCAACAGTACCTAATTTTTATAGAATTTTTAGGGGAGTTTTTATATTTTTTTGTGATTTTTAAAACTGAATAGTGCCAAAAATAGATGTTTTTGAATTTTTAAAAATAGCAAATAAACTCAGAAATGTCCTAAAAAATTCTCGAAAATCCTACACCATGGCAGGAACCATGGGTCAAATTTTCATCGAATTTGGAGGTGATTTGATATTTTATTCAAAAATAACAAGAGGGCACTGTGCACAGGGACCAAAGTGCAAATACCCAAAGTTCTGGGGGTCCAGGTGCAATTAACCAAGCAAGTCACGCGCGTGGCGCGTGCCTGGGGCACTCAGGGACCTTCTGGTAAGAAAAACAAGTCCGAGGACCTTTTGGTAACTCGTACCAAAAAGTCCAGGGGCTGTGTTGCAAATAACCCACTAAAAGACGCACATGTGCAATTAAAACACTCACAGGGGCATATATGCAATTACCAAAAAGTTTTCATTCATTAACAAACAACCAGAACTACAGGACTAATGTTGCAAATACACCAAATATACACGTGACGAAGCACGTGGCTCACACATATAGGGGCATAAGTGCAAATACTGAAAAGTACGAGGTCCAATGTGCAAATAACCCAACGTAAATAAAAGACGCAAAATATTTACAGGACTGAAACGTAAAGCATAAACTAAGAGGGGGCCTACGGTAATTTACCCCTTTATTACGTCGACGGCTGGATGATGGACGCGTGGCTGATCTAACGGTCCTGGACGACGGGCGCCTCTCTCCTTCCGCACGTGGGCCTGATCGACGTCAGTGGAGGAGACACGTGGAAGATCTGACGGCCTCGGGTGCTGGTGTCTCTCTCTCTGCGCTAACGGTCCAGATCGTCCCTCGGGCTGATCAAGCGGTGGCTGAAGCTCCTGAATGGAGGGATGTGATGCGAACTGGGGAGCTGAGGGCGATCGGACGATGCTCGAGGAATCTGGAAGAACAGTTGGCCGGCGAGCTTCGCCGGCCTCGTGCGAGCGCGGTGGTCCTCCTCGGCTGCCTCTGGATATCGGAGAAGATTCGCGATGAAGTTCCGCAGCTGTTGGTGCCCTCCGATGGCCCAGCCGAGCCCTGGAGGGGCTCCGACGAGGTCGGCGGAGGGAAGCTCCTGGCCTGGATGTAGGGAAGCCTCAGATGGCCTCCTCCGGACCTGCAAAGTGGGTCAGAAGCTTCGCGGGTCGAGGGCAAAGTGCCTCGACCCGATGAGGCGGCGTGAAGGTGGTCGATGCGTCGGGATGAGCGAGCTCCGGCGAGCGACGGACGGTGGAGCTCGAACCCCTGCTCCTGTGCGAGCTGGGTTGAACGAAGGGGCGGAGAAGGCGCGTGGAGGAAAGGTGATGGTGAACGTGGGTTCCGATGATCGAAAAGGTATGCGAGATGGCCGGAATCGACGGAACGCGGCGGAGCTACGATTTGGGGATAACTCGAAATTAAGCGAAATGGGAAAGCTAGAAGGTTTCCTGGGCGGTGTGGTAGACTAGGCTGGAGCTGAGGTAGCTCCCGGTCGTGGCCTCGAAGGTCGTCTGGTCCTGAGGCTCAAGCTCCTGCATTGGGCGGAGCACGGCGGCGCTACGTCACCGGATCAGTGGTCCGGCCACCCCCTCCTCGCTGCGACACGGGCAATCGAGAGCTGTCACCTCAGGGACTGCGGTGGAGGTCACGGGATGAAGGGTGGAGAGCCAAAGATGGATAAAGAATGCGGCGGAGCTCAGAATATATACCGTGGAGGTTCCGGCAAGAATCGATCGGGTAGGGTAGCGTGAAGCGCGGATCCCAATGCAATCCCCCGGGCGATGATCTCGGATGCAAGAAGAAGGATTAGGACCCGGGGTTTGCGCGAATGGCGGGCGGATCAGGCGGAGAAAAATCGGAGAAATCGGGTCGACAGCCCGATCCGCGAGAGAAGAGGGTCCGCGAGGGGAGTTGACCGGGGGGTCAACATCCCCCGTGGACCAATCAGGAGAGGCCACGCCATAAATAATTTAGAAATTCGAAATAAAATAGAAAATGACCGAATTATAAAAAAACTCAAAACATAAAATATTTTTGTTTTAATTTTTTCTATTTTTTGTGATTTTTAATTAATTTTTCAAAATAAAAATAAGGTATTTACATAATAGGGCTATATATAGGTATGTGTACAATATGGGGTTTTTTTAATTTTTGATTTTTAATTAGTTATTTTTATACATTTTTATCCATCTTTTATATTTTATTTATTTATAGAATAAAATGAGGAATAAAAGGATATTTTTATTTTATTTTTATTATTTATATACATAGGTGAAATAAATAGTTATGTACAACTATATACATGGCATATGTACAATATATTTTTGTAATTTTAGCTTTTGATATTTTTATTTGATTTTTTGTTTTGTTTTGTTTCTTTTTGTTTATTTTATTTACAACATATAACATAAAATATTTACAAAAAGTTTTTAAAAATAAATAAATTTATTTACAAGGTTAAATACATGTAGAAGCATGGTCTATATACATGGTGAAAGGGCATTTTTTTTGAATTTTTGATTTTTAGATTTTTATTTTGTTTTTAATAGCTTCTAAATATATACAAAATATGTACAAGCATATTTTTGGGTGAGGAAAATATAATTTAATTTATTTACACATGAGCCCCTATCTCCCTCTACTTTGGCTTTTATGCGGTCAGGCCCATGCTGAGCCCTCCCTTGGGTTAGGTTGCTCAATATTTATTCTAAATATTTCCCTCTTTTTCTTTTTCATCTTTATTCTTTTATTTTTGCACAAAAACATGCTAATTATAAGTATTTACACAATGCATGCTTTTGGTAATTATTTGTATTTACATATATCTACATGCATTTGCAAAGGTTTTTGTAGCTAAAATATAAGAATAAAGAGTGATGAATGGGTATTCATCACCCCCCTATACTTAACTTTGCTAGTCCCTTAGCAAACACTTATTTGAAAAAGAAGTGAAAAAGAAAAAGAAAAAGAAAAAGAGGATGTACATGGATCAAGGTTGAATTATTAAACTTTCCTTCATTAAATTGAAATATGGAGCTCGATCAGATCTTTGGATTATTAATGTGTCGGAACCTTATTTGGACTTAAGCTTAAAACCCAACAGCCTCTAAGTTCCACCAATCTATGGACAAGACTCCTCAATAAACCAGATCAGAACAAGTCTACATACACAAACTCTAATGACCATGAGTCTTTCCATGCAGTGTAAGTGATATTTGGCTCCCCACCTCAGAAGTAACAAAGAAACAACCTCCCTCAACCTGGTAACTCTAATGCCTCGGTCTAGCAACTCTTTCCTCGAGAAGCGGGGTATTCCCTTCTAAGTTCAAGTGCAACCGGCTCAAGAAGAGGGGGAAGAAGTATAGACTTTTGGAAGCTTAGCCAGTGTAGCTAAGTCTCCCGCTGCAAGCTTCATGAGATGTAACATGGATACCATAAGCTTTTGCTTTATTTGACTATATACACTCCGGTGGGGTTATTAAATTTTCAATCCGACCCACCACTTTTTTGGAGTTCTTTTTGCATTTTTGCATTTTTTTCAAGGACTTCTGTACAACATATCTACATGGTGCAACATATATACAAGAAATTTTCCTCTTGAGCCAGTAGACTGTCCCTCTTTTGAAGCTTTATTGCAACCCACAGCTTCTGTCTTTAGCCTTCATCACCACTAGACCAAGTTGAGGCGCACTTCCTTCACTAGAAGAAGAAGAGAGGTTCCGCCTAGAAGTACTACCCTCATATGCTACCCCAAGCCAAAGGAAACTGCCTCCTCACCACCTCATCCGTGGAGAGCCATGTGTAAAGTGCAGGTGCAAGTCAAGCCATTGTCTCTAAGAGTCATGCGTGTGTTGTTAAGTGTTCTACTTAAGCTCATCAAGATGACATATGCTCATAGCCTAGTGGACTCAAAGAATTAAGTCCTTATGGACCTGAAAAGCCTTAACCCTAAATCCTATAAGGTTCCTCTTGAAGTTAAGTGGATTAAGATCTTTTTCAAGCTCCATTTCTCAATTTAATTCCAGGCTTGGTTTAAATGTCAACTCTCATCCAGGAAAAATTATATACATATATGTACACAAGATGCTGTTTACAAATATTTTACAATCATGCAAAATTTTTGAAAAATGTTTTGAAATCATGGATGATGATGATGCATGAAGTGCAAGTTTTGCAAAAAGATATTTACAAACATTTACACAAGATTTTTGCAAACTTTTGATTTTCAAAACATTTTGGAAAAATTTTGTACTATGTACATAATTTTGATACAAAAATATTTACACAAACTTTACACCAAAGATTTTTGAAATCATTTTACAAAAATACTTTGTACACTAGCTATGTATGTGCATATAAAAGAAGTTTATGTACATGAAAATTTTTAAATTTTTGTGATTTTTAGTCATTTTATTTATTAACACACTCACACAAAGTACGAGTTATGGCTAAAGTATATATGAAATATATACACACCCCCCTATACTTAGCTCGAACGATGTCCTCAGAGTGATCAAGAGCGATGAAGAAGACATAACTCGTGCTTAGTAAAAGGGAAGTGAAAAGGAATGGCTAAGTACAGGAACGAATAAATGAATAGAATGAGAGGAACTCGGTGGTTTCCCCCTATACTTAGGATTAACTAATCCTAAGTATAGCAAGCTGTACATGAAGGGAAATCCGAGTGAAGAAGATACAGAGTCTGCCCCCCTATACTTAGGGTAAAATAGCCCTAAGTATAGGCAGCAAAACAAGAGCAGAAAGAATAAAAAGAATACCCGACGGTCCTACATCCCCCCTATACTTAGGGTAAAGTACACCCTAAGTATAGCATAATCATAAGATGAGAGAAGGGATGTGGGACTAAAGAATAGAATGATATGGACAACTGGATCTATACAGGCGGAAGAACAGTGAAAATCAGGCGTGAGATGCAACAGATGTGAGTCAAGAGACCACATCTCACGCAAAATGAATAGGGGCAACAATAACGTCCCGCGACTCATGATCTAGAAATGGCTTGAGCCGCTGGCCGTTCACTCGAAAGGTGCTCTCAGAAGACAACTCGGATATATCAATACTACCATTGTCGTGCACCTTTCTGACGAGAAAAGGTCCCTTCCATTTGCTCTGTAGCTTCCCTGGAAATAATCGTAGCCTCGCATCAAACAACCATACTCTCTGTCCAATCTCAAAATGCTTGTGGCTGATATGGGAATCATGCCACTCCTTGACTTTCTCCTTATAATGTAGGCTGCTTGAGAAGGTTGCATCTCTAAGCTCCTCCAGGGCAGCTAACTCTGCCCTCCTCTGGTCTCCTATACCATCTGGATCCATAAGAATATCTGTAACTGCCCAAAGTGACTTGTGCCTCAGCTCAACAGGTAAATGGCACGGCTTGCCATAGACAAGGCGAAAGGGAGTTGTGCCCAATGGAGTCTTGAAAGACGTCCTATATGCCCACAATACTGAGTCCAAAAGTTGTGACCAATTCTTTCGGTCAGGGCGGACGACTTTCTGCAAAATATTCTTGATCTCCCTATTCGACACCTCAGCTAGACCATTCGTCTGTGGATGGTAAGGTGTGGCAACACGATGATCTATGCTGAACTCGCTAGCAAGGGCCTTTACCTGATCGTTGATGAAATGAGATCCCCCATCAGAAATCAGAACTCGTGGAACCCCGAACCGCGTGATGATATGCTTCCTCAAAAATCTGCAAACTGTCCTCGCATCAGCGGCTCAGGCGGGGATAGCCTCCACCCAACGACTCACATAATCAACGGCCAACAGAATGTACTCAAATCCCTGACTCTTAGGGAATGGACCCATGAAATCGATGCCCCATGCGTCAAAAACCTCACAGAAGTGAATGGGCTGCATCGGCATCATATCACGCTGTCCACAAGTGCCCATCCTCTGACAGTCAGTACACCTCTTCACGAACTCATCAGAGTCCTTGAAGAGGGTAGGCCACCACAAGCCGGATTGGAGCACTTTCTGTGCCGTTCTCCTCCCAGAATGATGTCCTCCTGCCTCAAACTTGTGGCAGTAAGTGAGGACGCTATGGTGTTCCTCCTGAGGAATACACCGATGCCAGACGCTATCCCCTCCTTCGTGGTAAAGGATGGGATCCTCCCAGTGGTAGGACTTGGCCCTCGCAAGGAAGGTCTCAAGTCTCTGCCTGGGCCAATCTTGTGGGACTTTCCCTGCAACGAGAAAGTTCACAATATCGGCATACCACGGGAGTGAGGCGATAGCAAGGATCGCCTCATCTGGGAAGGTATCTCGAATGGGATCAATCTGCTCAGAATCCTCAGGCTGCTCTAGTCGGGAAAGATGATCCGCCACCACATTCTTGACTCCAGGCTTATCCTTAATCTCAATGTCGAACTCCTGGAGTAGAAGGATCCATCTAGTTAGTCTGGCCTTGGCATCCTTCTTTGCCATGAGGTACCTGATGGCGGTGTGATCTGTAAACAAAGTCACTCTAGATCCAATGATATACGATCTGAACTTATCTAGGGCAAACACTACTGCTAGCATCTCCTTCTCTGTGACCGTATAATTCCGCTGGGCGGAATCCAATGTGCGGCTAGCATAGTGTATGGCAAATGGCACTCCATCCCTCCTCTGTCCCAGCACTACCCCCACGGCAAAATCGGAGGCGTCCGTCATGATCTCAAATGGGAGAGACCAATCAGGCGGCTGGAGGACAGGAGCCTCAATAACACACTGCTGGAGAGTCGCAAAGGACGAGAGACATTTGTCATCGACAAGGAACTCGGTGTCTTTCGTCAAGAGGTCAGTCAACGGTCGGGCAATCTTGCTGAAATCCTGAATAAATCTCCTATAAAATCCAACGTGCCCCAGGAATGACCGTAGCTGCCTCAAATTGGACGGCGGTGTGAGTTTTCTAATGACATCAACCTTGGCCGGATCAACCTCCATGCCCCTGTTGGAGATGATGTGGCCAAGCACCGTCCCTTGAGTCACCATGAAGTGACTCTTCTCCCATGACAAAACCAAATGAAACTCGATACATCGCTGGAGTACCCGGTCTAGGCAGTCAAGACAAGAATCGAATCTGTCGCCGTAGACCGAGAAATCGTCCATGAAGACCTCCAAACACTCCCCTACCATGTCCGAAAAGATCGACAGCATGCACCTCTGAAAAGTCGCAGGGGCGTTGCATAGCCCAAATGGCATGCGTCGAAAAGCATATGTGCCGAAGGGACAGGTAAAGGTGGTCTTCTCCTGATCCTCAGGAGCGATGGCCACTTGGTTGTAGCCCGAGTACCCATCCAGGAAGCAATAATGGCTCTTCCCTGCCAGTCTCTCAATGATCTGGTCAATAAAAGGCAGGGGGAAATGGTCCTTCTTGGTGGCTTGGTTGAACGCAAACCCTCCAAGAGGTGGGTACTCGTGTAGCGATCTCCTCGCCCGACTCACTGATCACAGTCGTGATACCCGTCTTCTTGGGCACCACATGCAAGGGTCTGACCCACTTGGAGTCGGAAATGGGATAAATAAAATCTGCACTCCACCATTTTGATATTTCTTTCATCACGACCTCTCTCAGGTTGGGGTTCAGTCGCCGCTGGAACTCACGCGACGGCTTCGCCCCCTCCTCAAGATAGATATGGTGGGAGCACACTGCTGGACTAATCCCATGGAGATCCGCTACGCTCCATCCGATCGCCTTGCGGTTCTTTTCAAGAACCCCCATCAAACATGATTCTTGCTCTCCAGTCAACTCGGCGGAGATGATGACTGGGTACATCTCTGGATCGCCCGCAAGGAATCGATACTTCAGCGAAGTAGGGAGCGGCTTTAGCTCTGGAATACTAGGTGCTGGCAAATCTGGTTGCGGAAGAAACTGAGTGAAAGCTGCTAAGTCTGCCAAATCTGCCTGGGAAAGTGAAAGCGTACTCTCGCAAACTGGATCGGGAGAAGGCTGCTCAACTGCACTGTCTCTGCTCGGCTCTGCATCTACTTCCTCCTCATCTATAGGCTCAGATGGACTCGAGTCTGGCATCTGATCATAGCAATCGGCCCAATCAGACTCTGAATCCGAGGGATCTGTATCAACCGCGGTGGCTTCAGTACCACCGGAAAACAAGGTGGCCTCAGCACCACCATCACTGAACATCGTGTCACGATCAAGGACCGGCTCCGCTGCCTCTATGGTATCCTGAACCAGGGCTGTGCTCTCCAGACTCTCCTCTGGTATCATCTCGGCATCAGCTGTATCTGAATATGAGAGGATGGTTTGTGCTACAGGATCTGCCCAAGCTGCCTCATCGTCTGTGATCACAAAATCACAGTCCTGGTGGATGTCTGGCTCTGTGTCTGTCAGCTGCTCTGAATCGGTACTCGCATCTGAGCGGGCTCTATTTCTAGCTCTGTAGTCCTCGACCGTATCTATTTGTATACACTCGCCCTCGACGCGGAAGTACACCTTCCCGCTATCATGATCAGTCACCGCCTTGGCTGTGGCCAAGAACGGACGACCAAGGATGATGGGGGTATCGACCACTGACTCAGGGATCTCCATGTCCAACACTACGAAGTCCACGGGGAATTTCAGGCCCTGAATTGTGACGATAACGTCTCGTAATAACCCCTTCAGCCTCTTGACAGATCGATAAGCGAACTGAAGGATTGTCCTGCTCTGTCGAAGAGTGCCCAGCTCGAAGCGGCCGAGAAGGGCTGCCGGAAGAAGGTTGATCGACGATCCGCTATCTAATAGAGTACGGTCGAACCTCTGCTCACTGATCTGGCATCTGACATACGGGGCCCCTAAATCTGGCCTCTTGGCTGGCAGTCGGTTCTGGATCGCAAAACACGTGGCTTTCGTCAGCACATGGATCTCGGAAGTGTGGTTCCTCCTCCTCCTCCTGACTGTAGTCCTGTCTCTCAAAGAACGCTGGAGAAGGGGGATGTGCTGCAAAGCCTCCTGGAGGGTCAGCTGGATGTGGAATCGGTCAATCATGCTCTGGCTGAACTCCTCAAGCTCTCTCTTTTTTGGATTTTCTTTTTTCTTCCCCTTCCCTATCTGAAGGGCTCTAGGGAAGGGGATCACAGGGTCCTTCTCAGATGAAGGACTAGGAAAAGGTCTAGACGGTTCAAGGACCGGATCCACACATACATCATGCACCACAGTGGGACCAGAAGAAAGTAAACCTTTTACTTTATTCATAACAGAGTTCTGAGATACAGGAATGCGAGGAAAGACAACATCTCTATCTGTACAAACACCGGTGGCCTCAGTACCACCACGGGCTGGCTCTGCTGCTGCTGCTGGTAGTAGACGTCTCGCGGCATCAGTACCGCGGGCTGGCTCGACTCTACTGGTGGCGTCAGTACCACCTCCTCGAACTGGTGAAGCGGCGGCTTCAGTACCGCCGGTAGGATCAGCATCCTTGGTGGCATCAGTGCCACCATCATCATCTGGAGCGGCCTCAGTACCGCTCTCCTCCTCCTCATGTGGCGCCTCTGAAGTATCCTCGTGGTGAAGCTCAGATGAGGCGCCGCCGCCTGCTGGAGTCCTACCGCTCCTAAGTGTGACAAAATCAGCATCACATAGATCCGAAGATGTATCATCAAATGGGTCACTAGGAGTGGCTAACTCAGTATGTACTACCTGCTCAGATTTCCTCTTGAGATTGTTCGGGTTCGGCTCAATCTGGGCTGGAATGGCGGCCTTCCCTCTCACCAAGTCCCGCATCTCCTGGCGGAACTCGTCCATCTCCCGTCTGAATGTGGCCTGCTGGTCCGTGAGGAGGCGGGCGATGTCATCCAAAGCGGGGCTCTCGTGGGAGCCCGACGGGTGGCCTCTCTGTGGGTGAGGCTGCTGGAACTGCTGCTGATGGTGCTGGTAAGAGGGATATGAGGACGGGTGCTGCTGCTGCATCGGGTGAGCCTGCTGCTCACGTCTCCATGACTGTCCCTGCTGCTGATAGGGACGAGGACCGTAGGATGATGGCTGGTGCTGCTGGTGTGCTGGGTGCTGCTGCTGCGACTGCTGGTGATCTCTCTGCTTGGGGTACTGCCCTCCCTGTCCTGACGGCTGCTGCTGGGGCTGGGCACCACCACTCCCCCACCTGAATCCGGGATGGTCTCGTCGGATCCCAGGCTGGGGGCGGTCATACCAAATCCCGTTGACATCCATCAACGGTTCTGCATCGAAGGGGTCTGGCGGGAGTACTGCCAGAGGCTGATCCGGCTGGTAGACCACCATCTGCATGTCTGGAGATGGTGCGGACTGGTAGGTAGGCTGCGGCTGCTGGTATGGCTCCGCCTGTACAAGGTGAACCTGTCTAGGCTGCTGTGAGGAGCCGGAGCGCTGGGACGAGCTGCTGCTGCTGCCGGTATCGCCTCGCGACAGAAGACGGGGCTGTGAAGCCGTCTGTGTCTCCTGGAGACACATGAGCTGGGTCTTCATGTCGCTCAGAACCTGTGCCATCTGTTCCATCTGAGTGATGCTCTGGCACTGCTTCTTCTCGATCAGCTCCATGCGGTCCAGCTTCTCGCTGATGATACCCATGTCCGCAGCGGATGACTCTGCCTGTGCTACTGCGACTGCGGACGAAGTGGATGGACCTGCATCTACCCGTGCTATCCGCTGGTATTGCACGGGTCCTGGCTGCTGTGGCTGGGGTCTCTGAGAATACAACCTGGTCTGAGACATCACCATGTAGTTCTCGGACATCTCCTCGTAGATGGCCCAGACCTGATCGTGGTCCTTGGCAAAGTAGGACCCGCCGCAAGAAGCGTTCACCAGACCCTGAAGCTCTGGCGTCAACCCGCTGAAAAAGCTCTGAACTAGGTTCGGCTTGGAGATGTCGTGGTGCGGGCATCTGTCTAGGAGCTCTCGGAACCTCTCCCAAGCCTCGTGAAACTGCTCGTTGGGGAACATGGAGAAGTTGCTGATCAGGGCCCTCGCTGCATTCGTACGCCCGAGTGGATAGTACTTTTTCAAGTACTCGGTGCGGAGCTGCTCCCAGGTGTATACAAACTTCCCTAAATGCTTCAGCCAGGTGGCTGCTCTATCTGCCAGTGAAAACGGGAAGGCTATCATCCGGATCGTATCCTGGTCCACGTGGCGATCGTGGACAGTGCTGCAGATCATCAGAAACTCCTGGAGGTGGAGGTGGGGCTCCTCAGTGGCTAGTCCGTGGAAACGGGGCAGTAACTGCAAGGTGTTCGGGGGGAACTTGAAGTCCCCCACGATCGCTGACACTACCACCCAGTAATGCATCAGAGTAGATCCGGGGTTGTGTAACGCCCGCATCGGCTGTGGTGGTCCTCCTGCCGCGACGGCTGCGGCTGCTGCGGCTGCGGCCTCTGCATCTGGTATCTCCTCCGGCTCGCTCTGCTCGTCTCGCTCTGCTCGGAGCCTCTCCAACTCTCTCCTCATCTCTATCATGAATGCCCCCTGATCGCGTAACTGCTGCTGAACTGTCTCTAGTGATGCGATCAGGGTGGAGTTGATCGCTCCCTGGTCGAATACAACATGCTGGTCTCCTCGTGGACCTCTGGAGTGATCATCTGAACTGCCGGCCATGGCGACGTCTGCAAAATCAAATGATCCCAACTCAGGTGCTGTCAAATCTGCTAATCTCTCCTCGGGCTCATGTCTCTCAGTGCCGAAAGAAAGGGGGTCGAGGGGGAACAGGGCGGAATCGTACTCGGGCTCGGAGAGCTGGTCTCGGCTCTCGCGGGCCAACCTAGATGATCGGGTAGACGTGCCCGAAAGCGGTGCAGCCAGAGGCTGCCTAAGAGACCGTCTACCCATCATCTTGATCTGGCGAGTAGTGCGGATGAGATCTGGAGAAACTATGATCACAAAACAAACCCCCGGTTCACCAACGCAACGCGAGCTGAAGACCGTGAAAGTTCGGTCAAATTATCTTGTCTATTTTATTTTGGTGAACACACAAAATATCAGAGCGCTTTACGTGACCTGTTAGGATATCCGATGCTATCCCAACCGACTGGCCCGCAAGGAAGAGTCGGTAATCAGTCGGGTCTAGCACCGGGAGGCTCTACCTAGGGTGCGGGTCACTCTCTCGCGCATCCAAACAATACGATGAGGGGGTTGCTCTCCCCAAGGCAAAGTTTTTAGGGTGAGCGGTTTTTAAGATCAAGTATGATTAGCAGTCCCAATTTTATTGTTTTTTTTCTTTTTAATATTTTTCAGATATCAAACAAAAGGCCTAACGAATTTTTCGGTTCTCCTGATTATTTAATCCGAAAACAGGGGGGAGAAGACGAAAAAGCCGATGCGCGAGAAATCAATGATGCATGCTGAGATAGAAATGCGTACCTTGTCTCCAGCACTCTACATGCAAGTGATCCGCGCAGAATTTAAAGACAGAAAGAAAAACTACCTAAATGATGCAACGGGAAAAACCGAGTCCTAGATGAGCAATTTCTAGCGCAGAACCGTCTAACTCAGTCACTCGCCCTCGATCCAAAGAGTCTGGTCTAGACCCACCCCTCCTCTTCTCGACAGGTCGAGTTCAGGAGTAGCGCTTGACGGGGCAGGCTCGCGGCGCGTAGGCTCTCAGGAAAGTGACTAAGTTATTTTTATTATTTATTATTAGTAGGTCCAATTACGTTCTATGGGAACAGATAAGCAATTAGGTGTGTGGATCCTACTAATTACGTCACAAGCACCAGAAATTCCTAAGTCTAGGGGCTCGAGCAAAAACCGCGTAAACACCGGAAAGGCAGTAAAAAAGGTAGAAGAAAACCGCGTCAAAAACCGCGAAAATCTCCTAAGGGTCCCCCGAGCACACCGGTGCTCGGCGAAACAGACCCGCTAATTGTCAAGCACAGTTCAAGTCTCCGAGTCCCTGTATTATTACAACAATAAAATAGTCCTAAACTATCCTCACCCACTCAACTCTCTCTCTCGCTCTCTCCTGCTGCTCGATGAAGAAACGAGCCGCCTCCGCTTCGCTCGGGTGCACCGGCGCTCCTAGGAATGCCGCCCTCGCTCCTCGGGCCCTCGCAAGAAACAGAGAGAAATGGTCAGTCCAGAATTATTATCAAAAATATCAGAAAAATATATATATACAAAAATCTGTGCAAAAAGCCGCGAAAATCAAAAACCGCGGAAAAAGCTAAAAGCGACTACTAAGCCGTGCTCCCCGGCAACGGCGCCATTCTGATGACACACAAAACCCTGAGCGACTAAGGTAGAAGGTACAGAAATTTAGGTCGTTGCGACCTCAGTCACTCGGATGTGTCGATCAAGAAAAATGAACCACTCGAAAAAGATCAATTCAAGAAAATCACGAAAAGCGGTCCTGCTATATGTTTAACCTGGTATAGCACCCAGGGTCGAACTCAAGGAGCACGGATTGGCTAAAAAGCCTACGAAGTAGTCAAAAAAATCAGAGAAAAAGAGAAAACATTTTTAGTGGTTTTTAATGGTTTTTCAAATTTTTTTTTGATTTTTAATATGTAAAGAAAATAAGAAAAATAACCACAAGCAAGCTTTGACAATTTATTTAATGCACAAAAAGGCAAGCAAAAATTCAGGAAAAAATATTTTTATGTGTTTTATATTTTTCTGTGTTTTTGATGAATTTTTGGGATTTTTATGATATCTATTTTAATTTCTAAAAATCAAACAGTAAGAAAAACAAGGGGTACTGTCCAGCCAAGCCTAAAGTCCTTAAATAAAATACCTAAGGACCTTAAAAAGACCTGGAGGTACTTTTCCTGTAAAATAGGTAAAACAAGGAAAATTTGAGTACCAAAATTATTGTTTTTGGGTTTTTAACGTATTTATTAGAATTTTTATGAGTTTTTGAGGGTTTTTAAGTTTTTATGGGTTTTCAGTGATGAAAATTAACCAAAATTGGCTAGAAAATCAAAGAACACAAAATCAACAGTACCTAATTTTTATAGAATTTTTAAAGGAGTTTTTATATTTTTTTGTGATTTTTAAAACTGAACAGTGCCAAAAATAGATGTTTTTGAATTTTTAAAAATAGCAAATAAACTCAGAAATGTCCTAAAAAATTCTCGAAAATCCTACACCATGGCAGGAACCATGGGTCAAATTTTCATCGAATTTGGAGGTGATTTGATATTTTATTCAAAAATAACAAGAGGGCACTGTGCACAGGGACCAAAGTGCAAATACCCAAAGTTCTGGGGGTCCAGGTGCAATTAACCCAGTAAGTCACGCGCGTGGCGCGTGCCTGGGGCACTCAGGGACCTTCTGGTAAGAAAAACAAGTCCGATGACCTTTTGGTAACTCGTACCAAAAAGTCCAGGGGCTGTGTTGCAAATAACCCACTAAAAGATGCACATGTGCAATTAAAACACTCACAGGGGCATATATGCAATTACCAAAAAGTTTTCATTCATTAACAAACAACCAGAACTACAGGACTAATGTTGCAAATACACCAAATATACACGTGACGAAGCACGTGGCTCACACATACAGGGGCATAAGTGCAAATACTGAAAAGTACGAGGTCCAATGTGCAAATAACCCAACGTAAATAAAAGACGCAAAATATTTACAAGACTGAAACGTAAAGCATAAACTAAGAGGGGGCCTACGGTAATTTACCCCTTTATTACGTCGACGGCTGGATGATGGACGCGTGGCTGATCTAACGGTCCTGGACGACGGGCACCTCTCTCCTTCCGCACGTGGGCCTGATCGACGTCAGTGGAGGAGACACGTGGAAGATCTGACGGCCTCGGGTGATGGTGTCTCTCTCTCTGCGCTAACGGTCCAGATCGTCCCTCGGGCTGATCAAGCGGTGGCTGCAGCTCCTGAATGGAGGGATGTGATGCGAACTGGGGAGCTGAGGGCGATCGGACGGTGCTCGAGGACTCTGGAAGAACAGTTGGCCGGCGAGCTTCGCCGGCCTCGTGCGAGCGCGGTGGTCCTCCTCGGCTGCCTCTGGATATCGGAGAAGATTCGCGATGAAGTTCCGCAGCTGTTGGTGCCCTCCGATGGCCCAGCCGAGCCTTGGAGGGGCTCCGGCGAGGTCGGCGGAGGGAAGCTCCTGGCCTGGATGTAGGGAAGCCTCAGATGGCCTCCTTCGGACCTGCAAAGTGGGTCAGAAGCTTCGCGGGTCGAGGGCAAAGTGCCTCGACCCGATGAGGCGGCGTGAAGGTGGTCGATGCGTCGGGATGAGCGAGCTCCGGCGAGCGACGGACGGTGGAGCTCGAACCCCTGCTCCTGTGCGAGCTGGGTTGAACGAAGGGGCGGAGAAGGCGCGTGGAGGAAAGGTGATGGTGAACATGGGTTCCGATGATCGAAAAGGTATGCGAGATGGCCGGAATCGACAGAACGCGGCGGAGCTACGATTTGGGGATAACTCGAAATTAAGCGAAATGGGAAAGCTAGAAGGTTACCTGGGCGGTGTGGTAGACTAGGCTGGAGCTGAGGTAGCTCCCGATCGTGGCCTCGAAGGTCGTCTGGTCCTGAGGCTCAAGCTCCTGCACTGGGCGGAGCACGTCGGCGCTACGTCGCCGGATCAGTGGTCCGGCCACCCCCTCCTCGCTGCGACACGGGCAATCGAGAGCTGTCACCTCAGGGACTGCGGTGGAGGTCACAGGATGAAGGGTGGAGAGCCAAAGATGGATAAAGAATGAGGCGGAGCTCAGACTATATACCGTGGAGGATCCGGCAAGAATCGATCGGGTAGGGTAGCGTGAAGCGCGAATCCCAATGCAATCCCCCGGGCGATGATCTCGGATGCAAGAAGAAGGATTAGGACCCGGGGTTTGCGCAAATGGCGGGCGGATCAGGCGGAGAAAATCGGAGAAATCGGGTCGACAGCCCGATCCGCGAGAGAAGAGGGTCCGCGGGGGGAGTTGACCGGGGGGTCAACATCCCCCGTGGACCAATCAGGAGAGGCCACGCCATAAATAATTTAGAAATTCGAAATAAAATAGAAAATGACCGAATTATTAAAAACTCAAAACATAAAATATTTTTGTTTTAATTTTTTCTATTTTTTTGTGATTTTTAATTAATTTTTCAAAATAAAAATAAGGTATTTACATAATAGGGCTATATATAGGTATGTGTACAATATGGGGTTTTTTTAATTTTTGATTTTTAATTAGTTATTTTTATACATTTTTATCCTTCTTTTATATTTTATTTATTTATAGAATAAAATGAGGAATAAAAGGATATTTTTATTTTATTTTTATTATTTATATACATAGGTGAAATAAATAGTTATGTACAACTATATACATGGCATATGTACAATATATTTTTGTAATTTTAGCTTTTGATATTTTTATTTGATTTTTTGTTTTGTTTTGTTTCTTTTTGTTTATTTTATTTACAACATATAACATAAAATATTTACAAAAAGTTTTTAAAAATAAATAAATTTATTTACAAGGTTAAATACATGTAGAAGCATGGTCTATATACATGGTGAAAGGGCAATTTTTTTTGAATTTTTGATTTTTAGATTTTTATTTTGTTTTTAATATCTTCTAAATATATACAAAATATGTACAAGCATATTTTTGGGTGAGGAAAATATAATTTAATTTATTTACACATGAGCCCCTATCTCCCTCTACTTTGGCTTTTATGCGGTCAGGCCCATGCTGAGCCCTCCCTTGGGTTAGGTTGCTCAATATTTATTCTAAATATTTCCCTCTTTTTCTTTTTCATCTTTATTCTTTTATTTTTGCACAAAAAACATGCTAATTATAAGTATTTACACAATGCATGCTTTTGGTAATTATTTGTATTTACATATATCTACATGCATTTGCAAAGGTTTTTGTAGCTAAAATATAAGAATAAAGAGTGATGAATGGGTATTCATCATGCGTGCGAATGCAATACCGCCAATGCGGCTTTCCACATAATGAGTACCCAGATCTCTTTTCTTTCTTGGTAAATGCTGGTTTCTGACGCATTTGGTAGTGGCCACTGTCAGAACATGGGTCTCCACAAACAGATTTGTTTTCTTTGTACGAGTCCGGGTGGGGGTACATTTCATTTTCAAATATTTCTGAAATGCCGGATTACTGGCCACATATTGATCAAAGGGTACCTTCACTATGATGTTCTGTTGATAGAACTTTTCCATCACTGGGTCACTCTGGATAATTTTCTTTTATTTTCCTTTCTTAAGAGCATGGGGGAAAGGAATGGTAGCATTTGAGATAGGAGAAAGAGATCCAGAATCATAAATAAGAGAATCTTTATTGGATTTGGAGTTCTTATTACAATCATAATGTTTTGGATAATAATCATGTTGCTGAAATGGTGACAAAGGTAATTTTGCAGCAACTAGAGGTTCAAGGTCCTCTGTGGTCTCCATAGATGCTTTTCCCCTATTTTGAGTTGAAATCCTCGGGCGTCCTTCGTCTTCATCCTCAGAAGCATCCTCCGGTTGATCTTCTGAGTCATGATGGTCAGCTTCCCTTGCCCGGTCAGGTACGACCACGGTCCTTCCGCTCCTGAGGGACATGGCATTGATATTGTCAAACGAAAGGATCTCGTGTTCAGATGTGGAAAAATCTGAGTAGTATACCTGATTATTGTATTGAGATGACTGAGATTTGTTTAAGCTATTGGGGTTAGCTTGAACTTGGGCGGGAATGGCTGTGGTTGGGGCTGTTTGTTCTTCCTTCCAACGGGATAGACGATTAACATCTACCCGTAGATCGTACAGTTCATTCCGGAAGCTGCGAATTTCCTCCATCATTTGTTTCTAGATATCCACCGGGTCTTCTGGAGGTTTGGATGATCGAGATGATTGATTTGGAGCTTGATACTGTTGACGATGTTGTTGAGGTTGGTTCTGACGGTCGTGTGGTTGCTGCTGCCTCGAGGGCTGATTGTGTTGTGGAGCGGTGGGAAATGCGACATTGTAGAAGGTGGGTGGACGTTGATATTGCTGACGATCCCCCATATTACCCTGTCGGGTATTATCTTGTGTGTACCAGATGCCGTTTATCTCGAATGTCAGAGGCGGGGCTTCTATGACTGTCTCGGCTGGCGGAGGTGACTGATGGGAAGGTTGGGCATAGGATTGGTCCTGAGTCCACGGTTGCGGTTGTCCAGAGCCTGGCTGCTCTGGGACATGATGCACATGATAAATCAGGACCGTAGGTGCAGTAGGCATCCCTATCTTGGATATCTCCTCAGTGAGTTCCTCCATTTGCTTTTGAAACTGGGAGAGCCGATTGTCGATGTCGTTTACCCTTTTATTAATGTGATCCACAACTGTTAATTTATCTGTGATGATGTTCATGTTGGGAATCAAGTCCTCTACTATTTCTGCGACAGTTTGTTTCCCTCCTTTGGTTTGATAGGTGTTCAGTGAATCAATGTAAGCTCTACTAGCGATTTGTGAACGGCTAGTCTCCGCCATTTGCTCCAGTATTTTCCAGACGGTATCAGCTCCTCGGGATGTGTAGTTTCCTCCACAGGCAGCGCTGACTAAACCCTGAGTCCCGTAGTTAAGGCCAGAATAGGGGGATTGGACCAGGATGTTATTATCTAGGTCATGGCAGGGACATTTTTGCAGCAGATCTTTAAATCTATCCCATGCATCACAAAGTGATTCATTTGGCATCTGAGAGAAGCTAGTGATGCGAGTCCTCATTTGATTGGTTCGACTCAAGGGGTAGAATTTTTTCAAGAATAGGTTCTTGAACCTATCATAAGTGGTCACCGTCACTCCCAAATTTTTCACCCACTAATCTGCCTTACCTTTCAAGGCGAAAGGTAATGCAATGAGACGAATGCAGTCTTGGCTGACTTGTGGGTGCCTCTGATTAGAACATACTAGCTCCAAATCACGCAAAAATTCATAATGTTCTTCATCTGAATTACCATGAAATTGTGGTAATTGACTTATGAAGTGTGGCTTCAGTTCATGGTGAACCTCAGGCTGAGGTGGCTGCAAGTAATTTTTGACTCTATATTGCCCGGGATTGTATGCAGCCTCCATTGGTGGTTCTTCCTCTGCATTCATTCTTTCTAGTTGTTCCCTAATCAAATTTTGCTGCTGCTCAGATGCAGCTAGTCTTGCGAGAATAATTTGCATCGGATCTTCATTGAAGTCATCTTCAGGATTGCTCTTCTTTGGAGGCATTTTTTGTGAGTTCTTCTTTTCACCTTCAGATTGTGAAAAATAGGAGTCAATAGTTTGAAGAGAATTATAAGATGAGGATTCCAGGGGAAGGTGTCCCTGAACCCAAGGTAGTTCTGAGTAAGAGTGACTCAGAGCATTTGAGACTGGAAAGTTTGTGGTGGTCAGAAAAGGGTTCGCTGAGTCCGAACAGAAATTACCACAATCTTCCATTCTTGAATTCAAGAGATTATCAAGAAGTGTATGGATGTTGATCTAGGTACTAGTGAGGTATTAAGTTTTACGCACAGATCAAACACAATACAAAATGTTGTTTCACTAACTCACACAGTGAAGGTCGTAAGAGTTCGACCAATTATCTTGTCAATTTTAAATGGTGAAAAGACAATCTTGTAAATCGTTAGCGAGCTGAAATTTCGGATCTGGGCTTTCTAGCCTTAAGTGTCGTTTCTTGCTCACTCAGAAAAATAGAAACATCCAAGGTGGGGGTTGCTCTCCCGCAGAAATTCTTGATTTTATGGGTTATTTTGAAATCAACTATATTTAGCAGTCCCAATTTTTATTAGGTGACCACTTAAGAATTTAAATGAGCACAAATACACGTCTACCGTCCAGTCCCAATTTCCTTTAGAATTATGTGGTAAAATAGGAGGGAGAAATTTGGGAAAAGCCGATGCACGCGGAAAACTATGGTGAATGCTCAGTTAGAAGACTTACAGTGAATCCTCGCATTCTCCATGTGAGATGCTAGACAGAATTAAAAAATTATTCTAAATGAAATGCAAGCCGATGAAAAATCGCATCTAAGCAAAAAGTTTTATTAGCGGGAAGAATTGATTTAAATTTTGGCTAAATTGAACGATCTACGTGCGTCTCAATTAAAGTGCAGTGTGGCCTTAGATCCTACGAGCAAAAGCAAAAATATAAATGCTCTGAGAGCCGTGTGTGCAGGTCTATCCTAATCGCTACTCAAGTCGGGCCCCACCCTCACCAGAGAGTGAAACAAGCCACGACACACCACAGAATAAAGTCAGAGGTCTTTCTACACACGCGAGAGTCCAAACGGACACCACTGTTAATAAGCAATTACAAAAATTTAGAAATTGCAGGAATTAAAAACCTAGACTCTACGCTCTCTCACGACTCGACTCGATCTTAATTTTAATTGCAGTATTTGCAAAAGTCGGTGAAGTTGCGTCGGATCTTGAAAAACCGCTCCACCCACGCAGGGTACCTCGCAAGAAAAATAAGAGAGAATTTGTAAGAGAGTGACTCAAAAATATATGAAAAATAAATATTGAAAATAAATTATAGGAAAAATATGGATTTTACTATGAAAAATTCGGGGGTCAGACTACCCGAATGCGGAAAACCGAACAAAAAATTTTTAGGCAAAAATATAAGCCGTTTGCCTCCCCGGCAACGGCGCCATCTGACGAATCCGAAAATACCGGGTTTAAAAAGTTGTTTTTATCGTTCGGCTTAAAGAATGATTAGTCGTGCGTTGTAGGCGGCAATCGGAAACGGTCAAGAAAATACCATAAATAATTTATTCAATTTTTAATCTCGTGGTTTTATGTTTATTTTACTTGGACAAGCCCCAAGGTCGATCACAAGGAGGCAAAGGAACAACCTAGAATTAAGTCTATTAGAGTTCGTGTTCGGTTTTCGAGGCGGTCTATTTTAGGTATTTTCAATGTAATAAAAGGTGCAATATGCAAATTCGGTCTATTTTAGGGACTAAAATGTAAATTTCGATAAAACGATGTCCGAAAAATATGAAATTTGGCCACAATGTAGAATACGATAAAATGAGCACACTGTAATATTTTTAGAATTTTTAGATGCAATATGAATTTTTTTATGAATTTTCAAATGTAAACAGAATGAATTTCAATATTTAATTATAATAAATACTAAACCTACTTATTTTCAAGGAACAAAATTATCTAAGATCTATCACTAGGTGATGAATCTTAGAAAAATTCTAAACCTCAAAAATGTAAGATCTATACCTATTAAAAATTAAACTGAAATATGCAAAATGATTTTTTACAGGGCAAATTATGTATGTAAATGTAATTCTTTTTGGATACAATGTTAATAACAATTAACTCTACAATATGTGATTTTTCGGGGATTTTTAGAGTAGCAGTTAATCAAAGATAAATTTCAGAGCAAGAAATGGGTAAAATATGCAAATTTTCACCAAACAATTATTTATTAATCAACCATCAATCATAAAAATGTCCACAATATGTCAAAATGTAGAGAATTAGTAAATAAACATCGTGCTATTTTTAGATTAATAAAATGCTGCAATAAAGAGGTCCAAAACAAGGGAGAAACACAGGGGTATAAGTGCAATATAAATAAAATAAATAAATAAGCAGAGGGGGACCTTTATATAATTACGGATAATCTGGGGGGGGGGCTCTACTGCAAAACTACCAGAGAGCACGTGCCCAGCACGTGCCTCTGGTTGGCGGGGTTTGAAGTACGATTAGAGGAGATTCGGGGGGCTTCTCTGCAATTTTCCCACGGTCACGTGCTCAACACGTGACCAAGGGGTAGCTTGTTGTTCACGTGTTCCCTCCCGTCACGTGCCTCGCATGTGGGGAGGGCCTCGGGCCCAACGCCCGGCCGGCGAAGTGCGGTGGCTCGCGAGTCCCGCTCCGACGAGAAAGGCGGAGGGAAGGCGGTGCTGCGGAGGCGATAAGGCGTAGGTGCCGACGCGCAGAGGAGCACCGGAGCTGAGCGAGGATGTTGGTGGCGTTACGTTGGAGTCGTAAGGCGGAGCTAGTGGTGTCTTGGTGGCTGGTGTTGTCGGTGGCGAAGCAGGTCGGGGAAGATGGAGTCGTGGTTGATGCGTAGTAGTTGGTCGGCATTGACGAAGCAGATGAAGGCGGAGCAGGTGGTTGGTGGCTCGGAGGCGGAGAGACAGAGATAGATAGATAGATAGAGAGAGAGATAGGGAGAATGAGAGAGAGAGATAGGGAGAGAGAGTATACCTGGGAAGGGTCGGGCTTGACGGCGTGAATGGGAGCAGCGGCTCCGGGGACGGTGCTGCGACGAGGAGCTCGACCTCGGATCACGTCGGCGAGGAGTTCGTCACGGGCTGTCACACCAGAGAGGAGAGACTCGATGAAGGAACGACGAATGATTTTGCGAGGGGCGGAGGTGGTTCGTTTTATAGGGCTTAGGGGGTGGTCGGACATGGAAGGAGGATCGGGAACGACGAGATTAAGGGGATGGAGGAGATCCGGTGGTGCGGCGGGCGAAATCGCGGGGATCGTGGCGGCGGCGAAATCATCGGGGAGTGGCGGAGATAATTTGGGGAAGAAGACGATCACGGGCCGTCCGATCGGCCGAGATCGGACGGCCCAGTAGGGGCCACGTGGCAGGGCAAAGGGGCCGAGCACGTGCGGATCACGTACCTGGGTGGCACGTGCGACGCACGTGCGGGTCCTTTTATTTTTTATTTTTTTTATTATTTTTTATTTTATATATTTTTTATAAAACCGATATTTAAAAAGGCTAAAAACGGCTGACACGTGGCAGCACCAGGTGCTGCCACGTGTCATCACCACAAAATTCGAAAATAAATTATTTTGTAAAATCGATAAAAAATAGTAAATGACCTCGGATTAAAAAAGTTTCTTCACAAAAATTGCTCGCCTCGATGAGATCTACAACTTTCATGAAGACATAAAAATCAAATTTGATCATTTGCATAAAGTGATATTTTTGGGGTACCATTTACATAGAACACCTTGATTTTGGGGTTTTGTATTTTTATGTCATTTTTTAGATCAGATAAAAGTCCAGAAAAACTATGATAAAATAGAGATAAATAAATACATATTAATCTAATTTTTTTGGATTTTTATTAATCAATAAAATATGTACATAAAATATTAGGTCAAAAACCGCTAAAATATACAACATACAAAAGAGGCTCAAACCCAACATTCACATATGAGCTCCGATTCACTGTAATTGGTCTTGTTTTGAAGGTAATTGAATGTACATTAGTTAAAAAGTGAGTAGGATTAAAACATATACTGGATGAGGGAGATATGAGGGTTTTAGTCCGAAAATCCTGAAATTAAGATTTGGGTTTTTGGTCCATTTATTTAGGGTAGTTATTTTTTTTGTATTTTTCATTTATTCTTGTTAGTGATATATACACAATGGAGGTGGTTTTGTGTCATTCAGAGTTAGCATGAAACAGTTAAAAATCCAGGAAGTTAGGCTATTTATAGGTCATTTTGGCTTGGATTTTTTTTGGCTTCTTATTTTGTGCAGATTTTTGTGCTAAAATGCAATTCTTATGAAATCATGCACTAATGCTAATTATGCAGAATAGATGCAAATATGCTGTTGATTTTAGGGGATTTGAGCTTAATAAATGAGATTGAGAGTGATAAATTCGGGATTCATCAGGTACTGAGGCCACCATTTACCGTTCTGCTAGTCCTGTTATTTTTCCTTCCGTACATGTATCTCAGGACATTTCTGCAAATAAAGGAAAGGGCTTATTATTTTCGGATCCACCCGTGTTGACTGATGATGTATGTGTGTATTCTGCTGTTCATGAGCATTCTACACCCTCTCTTAGTTCTTCATATGAGAAGGACCCAGTAAACTCCTTTCCCCCAGCACTCCACTTGGCTAAGGGACAGAAAAAAGAAAATCCTAAAAAGAACTATCAGATAGAGTTCAACCAGCAGATGATGGATAGATTTCAGATACAACTCACTCTATAGGAGGCCTTGGAGCACATACCTATCTTCTAGAGATCACTCAGAGACAGGACCACAGTTAGGAGGAAGAGGCGGAACCACCAGTTAGAGATCCATGTGCTCACTTGTGCCACATATTTCGCGATCCAGAACCGTCTTCCAGACAAGACGCCGGATGCAAGAGCCTCGTATGTCAGATGGCACATTCATGCGCAGAGGTTCGATTGCACTCTATTAGACAATGGTTCTTCGATCAACCTACTTCCGGTAGCCTTTCTCGATCGCTTCGAGTTGGGCCCTCTACGACAGAGCAGTACGGTCCTTCAGTTTGCTGATCGATCGGTTGCTGAAGGATGTTGTCGTCACGATTCAGGGCCTGAAATTCCCTGTGGACTTCGTTGTGTTGGACATGGAGATCCCTGAATCCGTGACCGATACCTCCATCATTTTAGGACGCCCGTTCTTGGCCACAACCAAGGCAGTGTCCGACCATGATAGCGGGAAGGTGTACTTTCGCGTCGAGGGTGAGAGTATACAAATAGAGACAGTCGAGGTGACTAGAGACAGAGATTCAGCTTGCTCAGAGCCGACTACCGATTCAGAGTAGATGACATAGGCAGGGCGAGACATCCACTAGGACTGTGACTTTGTGATCATAGATGACGAGGCAATTTGGGAAGATCCAGTTGCACAAGCCATCTTCTCACCTTCAGAGTTCACTGATGCAGAGATGCTAGTAGAGGAGAGCTTGGAGAGCGCATTCCTGGTCCAGGATACATGTCAGGCAGTAGATCAGGTTCCCGATCGTGAGACGGATTTTTGTGATTCTGATACAGATCCCTCGGAGTCAGATTTAGACTGTGCAAAGTTTGATGATTTGATACCTTGTCTGACTTCTACGGAGCCTACAACTAGGGAGGAGGTTGATTCCATACAGAGCAGAGACAGTCCAGCAGAGCAGCCTTCACCAGATTCAGATTGCGAGCGAGAGTTCTCATTCTCGCATGCAGATTTGGCCGCATTCACTCAGACTTTTCAGAGGCCAGATCCGCCAGCACCTACTTGTCTAGAGCTGAAGCCGCTACCGTCGTCGCTGAAGTATATTGCGGGTGAGCATGAGATGTACCCAGTCATTATGTCCGCTGATTTGACTGGAGAGCAGGAATCCTGTCTGATGGGGGTTCTTGAAAAGAACCGCAAGATGATAGGATGGAGTGTTGCCAATCTCCAGGGGATAAGTCCGGCTCTGTGCTCCGACCATATCTATATCGAAGAGGACGCGAAGACGTCGCGTAAGTTCCAGCGGCGGCTGATCCCGAGTCTTTGAGATGTTGTTATAAAGGAGATTTTGAAATGGTGGAGCGTCGATTTTATCTACCCCATCTCCGACTCCAAATGGGTCAGTCCGTTGCATGTAGAGCCCAGGAAGACGGGCATCACTACAGTTGTTAGTGAGTCTAGAGAGGAGATCACTACCTGGGTACCCACTTCTTGGCGGGTTTGTGTGGACTATAGATGATTGAACCAGGCCACCAAGAAGGATCATTTCCGCCTGCCCTTTATTGATCAGATTATAGAGAGGTTGGCAGGGAAGAGCCATTACTGTTTCTTGGACGAATACTCCAGATACAATCAGATGGCCATTGCGCCCGAGGACCAAGACAAGACCACCTTCACCGGTCCCTTCGGGACATATGCTTTCAGAGGCATGACTTTTGGATTGTGCAATGATTTAGCTGAAATTCGGTGGTCTTAAGTTCCACATAAGGCGGGAACTCAATCCATGCGTCGACCACACAAAATCCGAACTAAAGTCAACAATGAACCCACAAGTATAAATCAAGCAATGAAAGACAAGTGTGGAGTCAAATTATTTTAACTCTACAAATAGGTGTATAGTATAAGTATGTGTAGAGTGTCGAACTCAGGGAGCAAGGCAAGATAGATCAAACAAAATGCTCAAAATGTGATGTGATTAAATGTCTACAATTATGCAAATTTTTGTGGGTTTTTAATTTTATTTTTTTATTTTTTTAATTTTTAATTTTGTATTTTGGTTTCCAATTTTCTTATTTTGTATTTTCTTTTTATATTTTATATTTTATATTTTCTCTTTCAATAATACAATATATATACAATATAAGGAAAGAGGAGATAAGGGATTTATAAAAATAGGTAAAAGTAATCAAAAATCAGGGAAATAAATGTTTTGGTCTTTTTATATTTTTCTACTATTTTTGTGATTTTTGGGAAATTTTCTGAATGTTTTTGGTGTTTTTAAAAGGCAAAATACAAGAAAACATAGGGTTAAGCTACTGGCCGAAATTAAATTGGGAAAGAAAAATGGTAAACAGTGGCAAAATTTTCCCAAATTAATTTTAAATAAAAGACAATAAATTAGAGAAACTACAGAAACTGAGTTTGTATTTTTAAGATTTTTCTAGGATTTTTTAGATTTTTATGAAGTTTTTAGAGGTTTTCTAATTTTTAAGGTTTTTGTTTTGAAATTTTTTATGATTTTTGGAATGACACTAAAATACACTAAAATAGACCCTAGGTAATATTTTTGGAAATTTTCAAGGTGTTTTGATATTTTTTGGTATTTTCTAATGCAAACAATAGCTAAAATGCATATTTTTTATTTTTAATAAATATTAAAATGCAATAAAAATGAAATGCAAAAATATACATTAATGAGCAAGTTACCAGGAGCCTATGATATTTTTTGGTAATTTTTCGAGTTAATATGATGCTCTAAATAAATACGGAAAGCATACAAAAAAACAAGGCCTGGTAGGGGTATAAATGCAAATAGACAAACTTCCAGGGGAAAAAGTGCAAATTTCACACAAAATATAATACTGAATATTGCATTTAATGGATCAAACACAAATATCAAGACCCGCAGGGGTATGGCTGCAAATAACCCACCAGGGCGCGTGACTAGCACGCGCTTGAGAAGAACCTAGATGTAATATCAAAAACCACGGGGCCTTAATGTAAATATTCCAAAAATATTATACTGCAATTTAAAGTTCTGGTACTGAAAATAAATACACAAATGGCCGAGGGCCTCTCTGCAAAATGCCCCGTGCCTCACGTGTACAGGTCACGTGAGGTGACGTGGCGAGGACCTAAGTGCAAATATATATAGTTCAGGGCCTAAAAGCAATTATTACAAAAATATTTGAACTGCAAATGAAAGTTTAAGTTCTATTTAATAAATACAAAAATGCGGGGGGTGTCGAGTGCAAAATACCCCTCGCGCGCGATCCAACAGCGAATGTGCGTCCACTTGACACGTGGCGATGATCTGACGGCCGATGACGCTTCGATTCGACGTCTGAGATTAGATCTCAGACTGAGATCTGATGGTCGACGTTCGAACTGGAGGCGTGGCTCGATCCGATGGTGGCGAAGCGCGGAGGAAGAACGGGGAAGAATGCCGGTGAGGCGAACTTCCCCGAGCTCGATGTCGGTGCTTAGTCGCTCTTTGGGCTTCAAAATGGAGCTGCGGCCTCCTAGTGGTCGTCACTATCTCCTGGGGGCTTCAAAAGACATCGGTGACGGTCGAGGCTCGCGAGGCAGGTCAGCGGAGCTGGAGAGCTCCACGGAGCTCCAGCGAGGCTCAAAAGTGCATCCATGCACTAGTCAAAGTCCTTTGACCTGCAAAAAGGCATGAGAGGACCCAGGGCAAAATGCCTGGGTCTCGCGGTGGCAAAATGGTGGCGAAACGCCGAGTGGCGGAGCTCGGTCGGAGGGGCACTCCGACGAGGTAGATGATTTGGGTGATTTAAGCGAAGGAACGTGAAATTTCGTGAGGGCTTTTGATCCTAAGGATATGGCGAAACTAATGCAACAAAAATAAAGGGGGATAATGGCTGCATCGACGATGGATCACCAGAGGGAAGAGTACCTCGACCACCGGCAAAGGGGGAGGTGGTGGAGCCGCCTCAGGCTATGCTCGACCCGCCTGATGAGCTCCAGAGGATGCTGTCACCTTCCTCGAGCGTTTGGGCGCAATAATGGGAGCTAACCTATGGAATGAGGGGTTAAAATCAAAAGTGAAGTCGTGTGTGCGTTTTATGTGGTTTGACCCGATGACTTGGGTGCTTCAAAGATCAAGGGAGATTCACAATATCAATGATCCTCGGCCCAAGATAATCATAGGGCGAGTAAGAGGGATGACAGAGGACCAAGTTTGCAGAAGGAATCAACTCGTAAGGATGAAAGAAACGTCCTCAAAAAATCCGCAAAAGCGGGGTCAAACGAGGCACTGACACAGGCTACAGGGGGAGGACGCCTAGTTGACCGGGGTCAACTAGGGTTTGCACCTGGTTGGTCCACGTGGACCAACCAGGAAAAATCCCTGAAATTATTTTGTAAATTCAAGTAAAATAGAAAATGAACGAATTAAATTTTGATTATTAAATGAAAAATATTTATTATTTTATAAGGTATTTTATGGTGATTTTTAATTATTTTTATGAAGTATAAATTTACAAGTTCCCTTTTTAGGCCTTTGTAGGTACATATACCTATATATTTAATTAATTTATTTTTATTTTGTAAATTTAATTTATTTATTTTTGTTTATGATTTTATAAATTTATAAAATACTTTATATACTTAATTATATTTTTGTTTTTTTTTTCTGATGTGTTTTGTACATTTAATAAAATAGATGTATTAATAAGATAGGTATGTATACATGTATTATACCTATGTATTATTTACATATATTTTATTTTGCATTTCTTTTGTATTTTTATTCTGATTTTAATGTACAAATATATTATAAGTAATAATTACAAAGTTATAAAAATATAAAGATACAAAAATAATGAATAAGTAATAAATTGAATATTTTAATCTGTACAATTATACAATGAGGGTCCAAAACTCAACTTTCAAACCGTAGCTCCGCCAAATGCGAAACCACCGCTATTAAATAGCTTATTTAAATTATATACAATTAAAGATGAGTTTGATGCATTTGGAGTTTTTATTTGTGAGATACGGGTCTGGGAAGTTGGGATTCTGGATTTTTATTCAATCCATAACTTTTTATCTGTACATTATTTTTCAGTGAAATTAATTTTGTATTTTTCTTTATTTAATTATCTACAACTTTCATGTACAAAGTTTCTTTATTTAAGGTATAAAAAGTGGAACCAAAAATGGGTCCCAAAATGAATAAAGAATGGATTAAAAATAAAGGTATTTGTACTGTATTTTGGCCCTTATCTCTCCCTACTTTATTCCTTGTCGACCTATTCATCAAGATGCCTAGGTCTCAGGGTTTCAGGTCATAAAATATTTGCAATATTTTATTCTTTTTCTTTTCTTTTATTTATTCTATAATTTTGGCTTTAATTACAGTATTTTATACGCTATTTACATGTACATGCATGAATGCTAAGATGCATAAATTAGCGCTATTTACACGCATTTGCTAGGGTTTTTGATGCCAAAATGATAGAATAAAGATGATGAAATGTGGCTTCATCATCCCCCTATACTTTACCTTTGCTAGTCCCTAGCAAACACTTATGCAATAAGTGCATAAAGAAAAAGAAAGAAAAGAAAAAGAAGAAAGTGGATTAAATTTAACTATCAAACTTGTCTTCACAAAATCAAAGTTTGGAGCTTAAGTCGGACCTTTGGAATTTTAGTGCGGGTGGAAACTTAATGAGAACCGGATTTGAAATCCAACTGTCCCTGAGAATCCCAAAACTCTGTCCAAGTCTCCTCAATAGCCAGGTCAGAAATATTTCAACTCATACGCAAACCCTTACGTCTATGAATCTGACTCGTACAGTGTAAGTGATGGTGGATCTCCCCAACTGAAATGACAAAGAGACTGACTTCTCCAGTATGACAACCCAATGATTCCCCAATCCAACAACTCATTCCTCAAGGAGCAGGGTATTCCCTTCTAAGTTCAAGTGGCAACTAGCTTAAGCAGAGGGGGTGAAGAGAAGAATGGATGGTAGCCAGTGTAGCTACCTATCCTAGGATACAAGACCAGTGTAGTCAAGTCATCCAGCTGTAGGCTCACATAATGTGACTTTGAAGCTCAAGCTTGCTTATTTGACTATACAACATATGTACACTCCGGTAGGCATTTTTATTTTTGTATTGGCCTGTCCACTTTTTTGGAGTTTTTGCTTTTGCATTTTTTTTAAATACTATATACAACATCATTTACATAAGGAGTTTTTCCTATTGAGCCAGTAGACTATTCCACTTTTGAAGCTTTATCGCAACCCATGATCTCCTATCCTCGAAACTCATCATCACTGGACAGGTTGGGACGCACTTCCCTTCATAGAGGAGGACAAATGTTTCCACCTGTGTGCGTCTCATACCGGCAAATTCAACCCCCTCACCACTCCAACTGAGTTGAGCCATGTGAAAGGTGCAGATATCCAAGTTAGGTCATTATCAACAAGAATCGTGCGTGTACTTCCGAAATACTCTACTTAGGCAGTCAAGAATCCATTGAATCAAGTCTCGTGATCCTCAAAGAATTAAGTCAACTAGACCTGAGGTACCTCAATCACAGTTCCTATAAGGTTCCTGTTAATTAGGTAGATTTTAAGGTCCAACCAAGCTCCAATCTTCGGATTTTACTTAGACTTGTTCAACTATCAAACTCAATCCGAAAAATGCTCATGCTATGCAAATGTAGAAAATATTTTGTGATGCAATTTTCATAGGTTTTGAACTTTTTATGGGTTTTTGAAAAGATGATGCATATGCATTTTTTTTGTATTTTTCAAAAAGATTTTTCAAATATTTTTGGATTTTAATTTTGCAAATGTTTTTGAGATTTTTGAAAACAAAAGGTTTTGGCTAAAAACTAGGTACAAATATTTACACAGGGATGTATCTTATATTTACAAGAAGTGGATTTTAAGAATTTACAAGGGTAAGTGGTCAATTTTATAAATATGTAGTGAATTTTAGATGAGATGTATGTATTCCTTAAACTTATTTGACACAGGTTTTTCAAACAATTTTAAAAACTATAGTCCAAAATAATTTTTACAAACAATTTTTACAAACAAGTACACACATTTGAAAATCATTTTGCAAAGGTTTTCCAAACAGTATATATAGATTTTTCAAATATTTTTGCAACCATTTTAAAACCATTTGCAAATTATTTTTCAAACATTTTATTTCACACAAAGAAAATAATTTTTACAATCAAAATGTTTTACAAAGGTTGAAAACATGTAACAAAACGTTTTCCAAATAGTTTTCAAAAGACTTTCTCAAGGATTTTCAAACTATTTTTCAAACATTTTGCAAAAAATATTTTCACCTGATTTATTACTTACTAGATATAAAAAGAATTTGAGGAATGGTAACATCTTTTTATTAAGGTTTTAATGAATTTTAATTGTACAAGTAGCCATAGTTGTTAGAAAATACGAAAGTACGAGTTTTGGCTAAAGTATATACACAGTATATACGACCCCCCTATACTTAGCTTGAGCTATGTCCTCATAGATCGGAGAGAAAACAGAAGACATAACTCGTACTAAGTATAGGTAAGTCCAAAGAATGAATAAATGAATCAATGAGAAGTTGACCGTCCCCCCTATACTTAGGATCAAATAGTCCTAAGTATAGCAGACTGTACACAACGCAGGGAGGGTCAAGGGTGGAAATAAACAGATCGTACTCAGATTGTCTCTCCCTATACTTAGGGTAAGATATCCCTAAGTATAGACAAGAAGAGGAGACAATGGAGAGGATCAAAGAATAGAACAACTCGGGGTGCACACCCCTCTATACTTAGGACAAACTACGTCCTAAGTATAGAAGACTGACAAAATGGGGCGACACCTTTTTGATAGATAAAGAAGATAAAAGAGGAAAAGAAGAAAAGAAGAAAAGATATTAACAGATGGATATATACAACGGAAAATGTAGGTGATACCCATGTACGAGATGCAAATGATCCGAGTCAAAGAACACATCTCATACCAGAAGAATGGGGGCAACGTCAACGGTCGGTGGATCATAATCTAAATATAACTTCAAGCGCTGATCGTTAACACGAAAGGTAGAGGAAGATGACGGCTCAGATATATCAATGCTACCATTGTCATGTACCTTCCTGACCACATACAGACCTTTCCACTTGCTCTGTAATTTCCCTGGAAATAATTTCAGCCTGGAATCAAACAACCATACGCGCTGATCTGGCTCAAACTGTTTATGGCTGATATGAGAATCATGCCATGTCTTCACTTTTTCCTTGTTCTATAGGCTGCTAGAAAAGGCTGTATCTCTCAATTCCTCCAGGGCTGCCAACTCTGCTCTTCTCTGTTCTCCTATACTCTCGGGATCTAACAGTAACTCAGTGACTGTCTAAAATGATTTATACCTGATTTCCACTGGCAGATGGCACGACTTGCCATAGAGGAGACAAAAGGGAGATGTCCCTAATGGATTTTTGAAGGAGGTCCGATAGGCCCACAAGACCGAGTCCAAAAGCTGTGACCAATCCTTTCGATCTGGGCGAACAACCTTTTGTAAGATCGTCTTGATCTCCCTATTCGATACTTCGGCAAGACCATTAGTCTGAGGGTGGTACGGCGTGGCAACATGATGGTCAATGCTGAACTCGTCTGCAATGGCCCTGACTTTATCATTAATGAAATGAGACCCCCCGTCTGAAATCAGAACTCTAGGCACCCCGAATTGTGAAATAATGTTTTTCCTCAAAAATCGACACACGGTTTTAGCATCTGTGGCTCGGGCGGGGATGGCGTCAACCCAACGACTGACATAATCTACAACGAGCAAAATGTGCTCAAACCCTGAACTCTTAGGAAATGGGCCCATGAAATCAATCCCCCATGCATCAAAAACCTCACAAAAGTGAATGGGCTGCATGGGCATCATGTCTCTCTGTCCGCAAGTACCCATCTTCTGACAGTCAGTACACCTCTTTACGAATTCATATGATTACTTGAAGAGAGTAGGACACCAAAGGCCAGATTGAAGCACCTTCTGTAATGTTTGTTTCCCAGAATGATGTCCTCCTACCTCAAACTTGTGGCAGTAGGTGAGGACACTATGCTGCTCTTCTTGAGGAATGCACATCCTCCAGATGCTATCCCATCCTTCATGATAAAGGACGGGATTCTCCCAATGGTAAAACTTGGCCTTAGCTAGGAAGGTCTCAAGTTTCTACCTGGGCCAACCCTGGGGAACTGTCTTGGCAACAAGATAGTTTACAAAGTCGCCATACCATGGGAGTGAGGCGACAGCCAAGATTGCCTCGTCTGGAAACGTCTCTGTGATAGGTGTGTTGGGCTCAGATTCCTCAAGGTTCTCTAAACGGGAGAGATGATCCGCCATCACATTCTTAACTCCAGACTTGTCCTTAATCTCAATATCAAATTCCTGGAGTAGAAGGATCCATCTGGTAAGGCGAGCTTTGGCATCCTTTTTGGCCATTAAGTACCGGATGGCGGTGTTATCTGTGTAGATAGTCACTCTAGATCCGAGAATATACGATCGATACTTATCCAAAGCAAAGACTACGCCAGCATCTCCTTCTCCGTCACCGTATAATTCCGCTGAGCGGCATCCAAAGTCCGGCTGGCGTAGTGAATGGAAAACGACAATCCATCCCTCCTCTATCCAAGCACAGCCCCAACGGCAATATCAGAAGCATCCGTCATGATCTCAAATGGGAGAGATCAATCGGGTGGCTGAAGGACATGAGCCATGACAACCATACTCTTGAGAGTCTCAAAGGACACCATACACTTATCATCTACAATGAACTCGGTGTATTTCGTCAGCAAATCAGTAAGCGGTCGGGAAATTCGACTGAAGTTATGAATAAATCATCAGTAGAAACCAACATGCCCCAGAAAAGACCGCAATTGACGCAGATTGGACGGCGGATTGAGTTTTCTGATGATATCCACCTTGGCCGGATCGACCTCCGTGCCCCTGTCGGAGATGATATGACCAAGGACAGTCCCTTGAGTCACCATGAAGTGACTCTTCTCCCAAGACAAGACAAGACTGACCTCTATGCAGCGTTGAAGCACACGGTCTAGGCAGTCAAGACAAGCATCAAACCCATCGCCATAGACCGAGAAGTCATCCATGAAGACCTCTAAGCAATCACCCACCATGCTCGAAAAAATGGACAACATGCACCTTTGAAATGTCGCGGGGGCGTTACATAGACCAAAGGGCATCCGTCTGAAAGTATAAGTCCCAAACGGATAGGTGAATGTCGTTTTCTCCTGGTCTTTGGGTGCAATGGCCACTTGATTATAACCGGAGTACCCGTCAAGAAAGCAGTAATGACACTTCCCAGCTAGCCTCTCGATAATCTGATCAATGAATGGTAGCGGGAAATGATCTTTCTTGGTGGCCTAATTCAATCGTCTGTAGTCCACACAGACCCTCCAAGAAGTTGGTACCCGAGTAGCTATCTCCTCTCTAGACTCATTCACAACTGTAGTGATGCCCGTCTTCTTGGGCATCACTTGTAATGGACTAACCCATTTGGAGTCGGAGATGGGGTAGATAAAATCGGCGCTCCACCACCTTGATATTTCTTTCATGACCACATCTCGAAGATTTGGGTTCAGCCGTCGCTGGAACTCACGCGGAGGCCTAGAGTCCTCCTCAAGATAAATGTGATGGGAGCACATAGTCGGACTAATCCCCTGGAGATCAGCTATATTCCATCCTATCGCCTTGCGGTTTCTTTCAAGAACCTCCATCAGACGAGATTATTGTTCTCCAGTCAAACCTACTGAGATAATGACTGGGTGCATATTTGGCTCACCCGCAAGGAATCTATACTTCAACGACTGCGGAAAGGGTTTCAACTCTGGACAACTGGGAGGTGGCAGATCTAGCTTCTGATATGTCTGTGTAAAGGCTACTAGGTCTGCATGTGAGAACTCTCGCTACGTATGAGAATCTGACGAAGTGAATGCTGCTGAATCATCTATGAACTGTACTGGCTCGTACTCTATCCTGGCTGTCGGCTCAGAAGGAATTAGACACAGCAAATAGTCATCAAAATCATCCCAATCAATGTCTCAATCCGAGGGATCTGAACTAGATGAACAAGAATGAAAATCGGCACTACTCGTCCCACAACTGTCAGCGTCACATGCAAACTCATCCAGGGGTGTGCTCTCCAAGATCTTAACTGCCATAAGCTGTAAATATGGTGACTCTATGGGCAGGGTGAGGGCTTGTGCCACCGGATCTGTCCAAATGGATTCGTCATCTGTCATCACAAAATTACACTCCTGGTGGATGTCTAGCTCGTCCTCTGTCATCTACTCAATATCACTGGACTGCTCTGAGCATGCTAATTCTCTCGCTATGGTATCCTCGATCGTCTCTATTTGTATGATCTCGCCCTCTACGCGAAAACATACCTTCCCATTCTCATGATCGGATACCGCCTTGGCAGTGGCCAAGAATGGACGTCCAAGTATGATGGGGGCATCGGTTACCGACTCAGGGATCTCCATGTCCAATACAACAAAGTCCACGGGGAATTTTAGGCCCTGAATGGTAACGATCACGTCTCTCAGCAACCCCTTCTACTTCTTAGTTGACCTATCAGCAAACTGAAGGACCGTCCTGCTCCGAAGAAGAGGACCAAACTCAAATCGGTCGAGTAAGGCTACCGGAAGAAGGTTGATAGAAGAGACGCTGTCTAATAGAGTATGATCGAACTGCTGCTCCTGAATCTCGCATCTGACATAGGAAGCTCCTGCATTAGGTCTCTTGGCTGGCAATTTGTTCTGAATGGTGCAACAAGTGTAATGGGTGAGCACATGGATCTGATCTCTGTACCTCCTCTTCCTGCGGATTGTAGTTTCCTCTTTCAAGTTCTTTTTGAGGAAGGGGATGTGCTCATGTGCTTCCCGTAGAGTCAGCTGAATGTGGAATCTATCGATCATCTGGTTGCTGAACTCTACCTGTTGGGTCTTTTTTGGATTTTCTTTTTTATTCCCCTTCACCAAGTGGAGTGCTTCGGGGAAGGGGATGGTAGGGGCCTCCGCAGATGGAGGACTCGGAAGAGGTTCCTGTGCTTGTGAAGGAATAAAACCCATACAATGATCATCATGCAACACATATGGATCTGAAGTGTATACAGGAACCTTTCCTTTATTCATATTTTTGTTCTTTTTCTTGTTACCACAATCCTGAGATACAAAAGGTGGCAACACAACAGAAGGGAGCTCAACAAAAGTAGAAGTGGTGGCTTCAGTACCACCCACGGCATCTGACTTCGCGGCATCAACACCGTGCTCTGGCTCTGCATCTAAAATGGTGGCATCAGCTCCACCGTCTGCATCTGGTGTCTTGACGGCCTCAGCACCGTCATCTGGATCTCCATCCCTGGTGGCTTCAGCACCACCGTCATCAACATCATCAGCGGCATCAGCACCGCTTCTCTGCTCATCTGGCGCTCCTGATTCTGTTTGTGGCTATTGCTCAGATGAGGCACCGTCAGCGGGTATCCTACAACTCCTAGTAGTCATAAAATCAGCATCATACAAAGAAAATATGTCACTCAAATAATCACTTGGAGAAGCATCCTCTGTAAACTGTACCTGCTCAGACTTTCTTTTAAGACTGTTAGGATTAGGCTCAATCTGAGCTGGTATGGCGGCTTTGCCCTTGATTAAATCCCTCACCTCCTGCCAGAACTCATCCATGTCCTGCCGATAGGATTCCTGATGTTCAGAGAGCAATCTGGCGAGGTCATCTAATGCCGGGTTCTCGAAGGCTGGTGTCTGAGAACCGGATGTATTCCCCTGCTGGAAATGAGGTTTTTGCTGGGAGGAGAAGTGCTCATGAGGCTGGGAATGTGACTGTTGATGCTGTTGACGCTGCCTCCACTGTTGTCCCTGATAGGCGGGACGAGGACCATGCTGGTTCTGCTGATGGGCATACTGGGGCTGCTGCTGTTGCTGCTGGCTGTTCTGATATCCCTGAGCGGGAGGCTGTTGATGGGAAGAGGTGCCACCAGTGGTCCGACGGAATCCGGGGTGATCGCGACGAATCTCGGGCTATGGGTACCGGTCGTACCAAATCCCATTGACTTCCATCAATGGGTCCTGCTCAAAGGATGGTGGAGGTAGAAATGCCAGTGGCTGATCTGGCTGATAGACCACCATCTGAGTGTCCTGAGATGGTGGCTGCGACAGGTGGTACTGTAGCTACGGCACCGGCTCTGCCTGGATGTGGTTGACCTGGCGGTAGGGGGCAGAAGGCTGGGTTGAGCTGCTACTGCTGGGATCATCCCATGACCTGGGAGGCTGCTGAGTGTACGTTTGTGCCTCCTGAATGCAGAGCATCTGCGTCTTCAGATCACTCATGTTCTTTGTCATCAGCTCCATCTAAGCCAGACTCTGACTTTGCTTCTTCTCAAGGATCTCGAGGCGGTCCAACTTCTCACTAATGATGCCCATTCGGCTGCGGCTGATTTGGCTTGGGCTGCGGCTACCGACGGAGTATGAGGACCGGCATCAATGCGGGCGATCCTATGAAATGATCCTGCTCCCTGGGGTGGCTTCTGCTGTATGTAGACGTGGGCTTAGGCCATGACTGTCGAATTCTCTGCCATCCCTTCATAAATGGCCCAAACTTCATCTTCACCCTTGGAAAAATAGGACCCACCACAAGAGGCATTTACAAGCCCCTGCAGCTCCGATATAAGCCCACAGAAGAAACTTTGCACCAGGTTGGGCTTGGATATGTCATGATGTGGACATCGGTCAATGAGCTCTCTGAATCGATCCCAAGCTTCATCGAATTGTTCATTAGGGATCATTATGAAATTTCTGATCACGGCTCGTGCTGCATTGGTTTAGCCGAGAGGATAATACTTCTTCAAGTAGGCGGTCCGGAGTTGTGCCCAAGTGTTGACTAAGCTCCCCAAATGTTTCAGCCAGTAAGCGGCTCTATCAACCAAAGAGAATGGGAAGGCTATCATCTTGATGGTGTCCTCAATCATCAGCCTATCATGAATTGTACTGCAGATCATCTCAAATTCTTGCAGATGAAGGTGTAGTTATTCGGTCGGTAGCCCATGGAATTTAGGCAGAAGCTGAATAGTATGTGGGTGAAGCTCGAAGTCTCCATGGATGGGAGGGAGTCAGATCCAACGATGAGTGAGGGATGTGGCAGGATTGTGCAATTCCCTCATTATGGTCTGTGGCGGTCTCTCAACTTCAGGATCTCCTCCTTCTGCAATCGGTATATCTCCTCCATCACCTACAACTCTGTTTTCTCTATCGGCTCTCATCTACGTCATCTCTCGCATGACGTCACCCATGAATGCTCCCTGGTCTCTGATCTATCTCTGCATTATCTCCTGGGAGGCTAGAAGTGAATTGTTGATGGCAACTTGGTCATATAGAAATGGAGGGTGCTCATGCTCATCTGGGTGCTCTCCTCTGTCTGCCATGGTTGGGTTCTCTGAAAAGGCAAAAGAACCCATCTCAAGTACCGTCAAATGATCTGCGCTCTGTGTTGCACTAAGCTCTGAAACAGCTGGACTGATGGAGGAAGAAGGGTGATCGAGGGGGAACAGGGTGGAAGTGAACTTAGGTTCGGAGAGCGGGTCTTGACTCCCCACAACCGTCCTAGAGGAATAGGGAGGAGTGCTGGATAGCGATGCCGATAAAGACGGCCTAAGAGACCTCCTTCCCATCATCGTAATTATTGAGAAGAGTGAAGCTGAGAAGTGAAGAAGAGAGGAAAATTGTGCATAATTGTGCAGTATTTTTGATCTTGACCTAGATCCAACTAGCAAATCAAACACAAAACAAGGGGTTCACCAACTCAACACGTGAAGCCCTAAGGGTTCGGCTATTATCTTTGTAGTTTTTAGATGAATTCAGGCATTTATCTTTGAACGAGTCCTTAGAGCGCTACACCTATAGGAGAGAGTACTGCCGAAAGAGTATCCCGTACTTGTCCTCCTGCTTTGTAACCTGTAGTCTGCACTTTTTGAGCTCCTTATAACCCTTCCTGGATCCCTACTCAGCCAAAGAAATAGAGAAAGGAAGCCAATAGGCAAAACCAATACTTCGGAACTCGCTCGCAACGGAATCACCCGCGAGCGTGCAAGAACCTACTCGGACGCAAGACGATGAGACAGACACCCCCGTGAAGGCATGGCCTAGGCTCGATACTTCGGACAAGGTCGATGCTCTACACAATAGAGAGTCATCAATGGTGACCAAGCCCTACTCGTCCACGTACGATAGAAGTGCCAATACTTCAGAAATCCAGGCGATACACAAGGCAACCATAGATTGGGTTTTTGGCTCTAATCCTTACAAAGCCGCTCTCTCACTTGGAAGGAGACCTTCCCATGCAACCTGAATACAAGTGAGGGTGTTACTCTCCCCAAGCAATGAATCCAATTAACCAATTTTATTTAGGTCAAGTTTTCTTTAGCAGTCCCTTTTTAAAATTTTTTGGTGTTATCGCTTGTTTTGAGTAGATTCAATACAAGCGCCTAACGATTTTGTATTTTCTTGATTCCTATTTGATCCAAAAATAGAGGGAGAAGAGTCGGAAAAGCCAATGCAAGTTGGCACTAAGATGGAAATCTCACCTTAGTGCCTAAATGATGAATGCTAAGATAGAAGACTTACAGTGACTCCCAACTCTCTCCATGCGGGATGCAAAACAGGAATTTATAAATCTATACTATATGCTGATATGCACACGGAAATTGTCCTAAGAAGGAAATTGCTAGCGTGAAGAACCACAAGTCGGTCACCAATCCTCAATCCAAGAGTCCGGTCTAGACTCACCCCTCCTCTTCTCGACACATCGAGTTCAGGAGTCGCGCTTGATGGGGTGGGCTCGCGACACGTAGGCTCGAAGATGATGAGGCGACTGTTTAATTAAACTAAGTCCAAATATGCCTATAGGTACATGCAATGGTTATTAGGGTGTTTGGACCTAATCTAATCAATCAAGCAATGCTTAAAAATCTAAGGGCTCAGTCCACAAAAGAAAAGAAAAATAAATCAAAACCGGAAAATGACAGTGGTAAAGCATGATAAAAACCACGATGATCCCCCAGGTGTACAAACACCTGGAAATTAGGCCCGAGTGTCCTGAGTGTCCAAGTGTACTTGTATTATTACAATTTAAATGAATCTCTCTCTCACAAAAATAAATAAAAGCTAGCTAACACACTCTCTCTCACTCCTCCTGCTCTCTCCTGTCGGCTTGGGCTAGAAATGCCGACTTCGCTTCCCAAGGCTGCACCGAATCACCTAGGTGATCCTCCTCGGTCCGCGGTCCCTCGCAAGAAGACAAGAAAGAGAATGGTTAGAAAGCTCACAAATAGATATAAAAAATGAGAGATAAAGCAAGCAATGGTATAAACAAATAATCACAATCACAATCAAACAATAATCTAAACACTGTTGCTCCCCGGTAATGGCACCATTTGATTTAGCCGAAATTCAGTTGTCTTAAGTTCCACACAAGGCGGGAACTCAGTCGATGCATCGACCACACAAAATCCGAACTAAAGTCAATAATGAACCCACAAGTATAAATCAAGCAATGAAAGACAAGTGTGGAGTCAAATTTATTTTAACTCTATAAATAGGTGTATAGTGTAGGTATGTGTAGAGTGTCGAATAAGGGAGCAAGGCAGGATAGATCAAGCAAAATGCTCAAAATGTGATGTGATTAAATGTCTACAATTATGCAAATTTTTGTGGGTTTTTAATTTTAATTTTTTTATTCTTTTAAATTTTTAATTTTGTATTTTGGTTTTTAATTTTCTGATTTTGTATTTTCTTTTTATATTTTATATTTTTATATTTTCTTTTTCCATAATAGAATATATATACAATATAAGGAAAGAGGAGATAAAGTATTTATAAAAATAGGTAAAAATAGGGTCAAAAATCAGGGAAACAAATGTTTTGGTCTTTTTATATTTTTCTACTATTTTTGTGATTTTTGGGAAATGTTCTGAATGTTTTAGATGTTTTTAAAAGGCAAAATACAAGAAAACAGTGGGTTAAGCTACTAGCTGAAATTAAAATGGGAAAGAAAAATGGTAAACAAGGGCAAAATTTTCCCAAATTAATTTTAAATAAAAGATAATAAATTAGAGAAACTAGAGAAAGTGAGTTTGTATTTTTAGGATTTTTCTAGGATTTTTTAGATTTTTATGAATTTTTTAGAGGTTTTCTAATTTTTAAGATTTTTGTTTTGAAATTTTAATGATTTTTGGACTGACACTAAAATACACTAAAATAGACCTTAGGTATTTTTTTGGAATTTTTCAAGGTGTTTCGATATTTTTTGGTATTTTCTAATGCAAACAGTAGCTAAAATGTATATTTTTTATTTTTAATAAATATTAAAATGCAATAAAAATGAAATACAAAAATATGCGTGAATGAGCAAGTTACCAAGAGCCTATAATATTTTTTGGTAATTTTTCGAGTTAATATGATGCTCTAAATAAATAGGGAAAGCATATAAAAAAAGGCGTAGCAGGGGTATAAATGCAAA